>CANNZV010003889.1:24815-76922 GCA_947561585.1 Caprella mutica | reverse complement strand
ATCACAATGACACTTTTCTCTGATAGTACATCATCACAGTGACACTTTTTTCTGAGAGTACATCAACACAGTGACTCTTTTCTCTAATAGTACATCATCACAATGACACTTTTCTCTGATAGTACATCATCACAGTTACTCTTTTCTCCGATAGTACATCATCACAGTGACTCTTTTCTCTGATAGTACATCATCACAGTGACTCTTTTCCTGATAGTACATCATCACAGTGACTCTTTTCTCTGATAGTACATCATCACAGTGACTCTTTTCTCTGATAGTACATCATCACAATGACTCTTTTCTAGTACATCATCACAGTGACTCTTTTCTCTGATAGTACATAATCACAGTGACTCTTTTCTCTGATAGTACATCATCACAGTGACTCTTTTCTCCGATAGTACATCATCACAGTGACTCTTTTCTCTGATAGTACATCATCACAGTGAATCTTTTCTCTGATAGTACATCATCACAGTGACTCTTTTCTCTGATAGTACATCATCACAGTGACTCTTTTCTCTGATAGTACATCATCACAGTGACTCTTTTCTCTGATAGTACATCATCACAGTGACTCTTTTCTCTGATAGTACTTCATCACAGTGATTCTTTTCTCTGATAGTACATCATCACAGTGACTCTTTTCTCTGATAGTACATCATCACAGTGACTCTTTTCTCTGATAATACATCATCACAGTGACTCTTTTCTCTGATAGTACATCATCACAGTGACTCTTCTCTGATAGTACATCATCACAGTGACTCTTTTCTCTGATAGTACATAATCACAGTGACTCTTTTCTCTGATAGTACATCATCACAGTGACTCTTCTCTCTGATAGTACATAATCACAGTGACTCTTTTCTCTGATAGTACATTATCACAGTGACTCTTTTCTCTGATAGTACATCATCACAGTTACTCTTTTCTCCGATAGTACATCATCACAGTGACTCTTTTCTCTGATAGTACATCATCACAGTGACTCTTTTCCCTGATAGTACATCATCACAATGACTCTTTTCTCTGATAGTACATCATCACAGTTACTCTTTTCTCCGATAGTACATCATCACAGTGACTCTTTTCTCTGATAGTACTTCATCACAGTGATTCTTTTCTCTGATAGTACATCATCACAGTGACTCTTTTCTCTGATAGTACATCATCACAGTGACTCTTTTCTCTGATAGTACATCATCACAGTGACTCTTCTCTGATAGTACATCATCAGAGTGACTCTTTTCTCTGATAGTACATAATCACAGTGACTCTTTTCTCTGATAGTACATCATCACAGTGACTCTTTTCTCTGATAGTACATCATCACAGTGACTCTTTTCTCTGATAGTACATCATCACAGTGACTCTTTTCTCTGATAGTACTTCATCACAGTGATTCTTTTCTCTGATAGTACATCATCACAGTGACTCTTTTCTCTGATAGTACATCATCACAGTGACTCTTTTCTCTGATAGTACATCATCACAGTGACTCTTTTCTCTGATAGTACATCATCACAGTGACTCTTCTCTGATAGTACATCATCACAGTGACTCTTTTCTCTGATAGTACATAATCACAGTGACTCTTTTCTCTGATAGTACATCATCACAGTGACTCTTCTCTCTGATAGTACATAATCACAGTGACTCTTTTCTCTGATAGTACATTATCACAGTGACTCTTTTCTCTGATAGTACATCATCACAGTTACTCTTTTCTCTGATAGTACATCATCACAGTGACTCTTTTCTCTGATAGTACATCATCACAGTGACTCTTTTCTCTGATAGTACATAATCACAGTGACTCTTTTCTCTGATAGTACATCATCACAGTGACTCTTTTCTCTGATAGTACATAATCACAGTGACTCTTTTCTCTGATAGTACATCATCACAGTGACTCTTTTCACGATTACTTGATTTCTTTCAATATCCTCTACCACTCACCCAATTCATATCTTCGGTGTAAGAGTATTTTGCTCTCTTTGTCCATTCACGAAATGTCACTCAAAAGTTTCAAAAGAATGACTGTGTGGAAAGACATGAAGCAAATGCTATACCATTGGTAAGAACATCTTCAGTCTATCTTCAACCCAGTTTGGAAAAGATGGTACATATATAGTACTAACTACAGAGGGAACTATTTAGTAGATATGATTAACTAAAATTTTCTAGCATACCTAAACTCTTTATAAATAGTACATCTACGAAAACCATGACAGGATTATTAGTATTTATAATAACTACTCTATTTATCAATATCTGCACACGCTTATAAACTTCGAATTAAATTGTAAATCACAATCATCGAAATCATCCCTCTATTTTGGAGATGGGATCTATTCGCAGGTGACCACATAACTCGTGCAAACCAAGGTTATGCTATCATTGCACGATGTGAAAAAATTACAGGAGTTCATCTGCTGGCCTTATTCTTTGAAGGAAAGTGACAGCTAGAAGAGTAACGGATGAGTCTTTGGCCACGATATGCACCTTTATCTAACTACTAACGAATAATAGGATGAAAGATTAACATCATTCTTTTATGTTATTCATTCGCTTTTAAGATTTGGAAAAGATACGTATAATTCATGTCACTTTAAGTATATGCTTCTCATAGTCTTAATTGTGTATAAATTGAATGTGTCAGCTTATCTGATCTTGAAATTGGTATATAGTAAACCATATGACAATTAGATTGCGTATATAAGCCACAGCTGTTATCAGACTAACTATGATTTATATAAGTGATTCAAAAGCTGTTGCTTTTTTCACATCATTAAAGCGACAAAATGAATATCATAAAGAAGTCTCAATTTGTTTGACATTGTATGCCCTGTAAAGCTATGGAAGATATAAGTGATAGGGAGAAGAGCTATAGAAGATGTAAGTGATAGGGAGAAAAAGCTATGGAAGATATAAGTAATAGGGAGAAAAGCTATAGAAGATATAAGTGATAGGGAGAAAAGCTATAGAAGATGTAAGTGATAGGGATAAAAGCTATGGAAGATATAAGTGATAGGGAGAAAAGCTATAGAAGATATAAGTGATAGGGAGAAGAGCTATAGAAGATATAAGTGATAGGGAGAAGAGCTATAGAAGATATAAGTGATAGGGAGAAGAGCTATAGAAGATATAAGTGATAGGGAGAAGAGCTATAGAAGATATAAGTGATAGGGAGAAGTGCTATAGAAGATATAAGTTATAGGGAGTAAAGCTATAGAAGATATAAGTGATAGGAGAAAAGCTATGGAAGATATAAGTGATAGGGAGAAAAGCTATAGAAGATATAAGTGATAGGGAGAAAAGCTATAGAAGATGTAAGTGATAGGGAGAAAAGCTATAGAAGATGTAAGTGATAGGGAGAAAAGCTATAGAAGATGTAAGCGATAGGTAGGAAAGCTATAGAAGATATAAGTGATAGGGAGAAAAGCTATAGAAGATGTAAGTGATAGGGAGAAAAGCTATAGAAGATGTAAGTGATAGGGAGAAAAGCTATAGAAGATATAAGTGATAGGGAGAAAAGCTATAGAAGATGTAAGTGATAGGGAGAAAAGCTATAGAAGATGTAAGTGATAGGTAGGAAAGCTATAGAAGATATAAGTGATAGGGAGAAAAGCTATAGAAGATATAAGTGATAGGAGAAAAGCTATAGAAGATGTAAGTGATAGGGAGGAGGTATAGATTATTGCTACTGCAATTCAAACTGCTCAAATTTATATAGCTTTTTCCTATTTTTTATTTGATATATATGGATGAATTAGGCTATTTATATTATTATATTTTGTAGATTATTACTATACTAAATATATTTAATTTGTTTTCATCGAATGAATGTTATACAACTCTTAATTACATTTACTGTCTTTTATTTGGAATGAAATGGTTGAAATTTTATGCTGATATAAATTTCTGCATTCCCTTAAAAATAGAATAAGTGATTTAGTTTTCCATCTCTGGTTTTATTCCAGCAAATATACTATATGTATATTATTGATATTTAACCAAATATACTATATTATTATTAACACTTTATTATAGGTATATTATTATTAATACTTTATTGTATATATGATATTGTTCGCATTATCGCATATGTTTTTATTATGGTTCTTTTCTCTGTTAAATTTGTTGCGTAATTGAATTAATTTGGAATGGTACTTTATATTGAAGATCAGAACTGCATTATATTATTTTTTCAGATATTGTAACTGCAATAATAATCTAACTATAATATAAATGAAGCCATATTATTTAGTTCACTTTTTTTAAAGAATAGCGTGCAGGACAATGTTAATTGATGTGCTTAAAATATTAATGTATAGAATACTATAGTCTTCCCTCAAAATACTCTCTTTATTCTTATTTCATAGAAAATTCTTTCATTTGATGGGTAACTATGTTGAACCTAATATTCATTGCATAAGTACTAGAATTCCCGTACATTCGTTTGTTAGAAGATAGGAGAATAACTAGTTCCCAATAATTGATTTAATAATATTAATATTTCATTGAATTAAAGATATTACAGTACAATATGAGTATATTACGAAGAGTATAAAATAGATATGAATGGAAAATTAGTTTTAAATCAGCTAACCTCTTGCCGTCAGTTAACTATAGTGTTTATGTCATTATATCAATTTTATACATATAATAATTTAAAAGTAACCAATGAAATGTCTTGTCTGATTTTCTGGTTATCGTGACTGTCCGTGATACACAAAGAATAGATTGAGTAATTGTAACAAATCATCTTTATTTCTAGGCACAATGCAAATAGTGACATGAAAAGGACACTGAAAATAACTAAACAAGAACTAAAGAGTAACCTGCTAGGAACACCAAAGTATGAAATTGTTGAATATTCTGTAGAAAAACCTTAAATCCCATTTCTTAAAGCAATAACACATCTATGACCGGAAGCTCAGGAATTCACCATGCGTGACATTGTTTCTGTTTCCTTTGGTTCAGGGACTACATGAACCATCGCTATGTAGTTTTTATTAGTTGAGAGATTAGTTGTACCTAAATTAATGGCCGTACACACATAAGGTTTTTTAAGTCTTTCCACTAGACTGTTTGCTAAGCTCCTCCTACTTTTCCACGAGAATATAAGAAAAAAGATATAATTATTATATCGTTTTTTCTTATATTCTCGTGGAAAAAGTAGGAGGAGCTTAGCAAACAGTCTAGTGGAAAGACTTAAAAAACCTTATGTGTGTACGGCCCTTCACAATGCCGAACTAGGCTCAGTCAAGAGACGTGTGGAACACAACATGATAGATATATTGTTCTGCAACCGTTGCAACGCTCTAAATCTCTCTACAGCCAATGAGGTTGAACGATAGCTTCATATAACAAAGGATGTTGTATTCTACTAGTTGTATAGAATAATCTAAATAGGAACTAGATTTATTTCAAATGTTCCAGAATTACCTATTTATCATACTAGTTTTCTCAGAATGAGTTACACTTAAAACTCTCTATTCCTAAATCCAATTACTTGATAATGACTATCCAAGTCTCTTAAGTTATAATATTATGCTAAATAACATAAAGTTAATATATTCATTATATGATCTCCCTTTGCTTTTTATTAATTAGAAAGAAAGGTTAGATATGTATTCCAGACATTGAAGGCTTCACTGCAATTACTATAGGGTAAGTTGCAAGTTATCGGACAGTTCCACACTTGCTGTCATATCAGAAAAATCATTTTATAATCACAATTTAATTCGTTAATTAGAATGTCTTTAGAAAAGAATATTTTTTATTAAAATTATGAGTTGTAATTATGAAAAGTATATTATTTATTCACAGTTTCAATTAAATATTAATTTAGTGAAAAGAGTATTCAGCAAATAACTATAAATCATTATTAAAAATTTAACATTTCTTGGGGGTAAGTTCCAAGCTATCGTACAGTTCCACATCCTTGATCCTATAAAAAATAATGCAGTTAAAATATGATGTTTAAAATTTTCCTTCACTTCATTATTACAAAATCTTAGAAGAAGAAGGACTTAATTATAATACAATTCTTCTGCAGTTACCCATCTAAGGCTAAGGCTTAGAGTGTTCAGTACTAATTAGTTATCCGTTTGAGTCATTTAGAATTCTTAATTACGGTAATACGATTTTAAATAATAATAATTGTTATAAATTTTTTGAGGTCCTTCAATCGGATCAAATCATAAAAGTTAATGAAAGAAGAAAATGTTATCTTAATTAAAATTATTGGTATAAATACTGATTACATTTTTTTCTTTGTTTGCTGATAAGTAAATAAATTAATGTATAATTATATATGTGATACTCTCTTTACATATTATATATTGATTTATTTTTCATCAATAATAGTCTTTTAGATAAATGGGATTATGTTATTGACTTTTAGAAATTTCTCTAAGAATTGCCGAAAACATCTATGGAAAATTTCTATTCTCTTTCAACACATCTTCCTTATTTTATTTCAATTCTAATTTTAAATATCCTCATTTTCTGAAATGACTTTATTCTAAATTTACCCGATATTGGTCCTATACTTGCTATGTTTATTTAAACTGTCTACAGTTCCCAAGTGTCTCTGTGACTACTGGTGCCATATGTCTCGATCTGATCGTAAGTGTCAATTCGTTCCTAAAAGTCTTTTTGCTCCTAAAGTGTCCTCTTGTTCCTAAGTGTCCTCTTGTTCCTAAGTGTCCTCTTGTTCCTAAGTGTCCTGAATCTCCTAAGTGTCCTGAAGCTCCCGAGTATCCTGAAGCTCCCAAGCGTCCTGAAGCTCCCAAGCGTCCTGAAGCTCCCACGTATCCTGAAGCTCCAAAGCGTCCTGAAGCTCCCAAGTATCATGAAGCTCCCTAGCGTCATGAAGCTCCCAAGTATCTTGAAGCTAGCAAGTGTCCTGAAGCTCCCAAGTATCTTGAAGCTCCCAAGTGTCCTGAAGCTCCCGAGTATCCTGAAGCTCCCAAGTGTCCTGAAGCTCCCAAGTATCATGAAGCTCCCAAGCGTCATGAAGCTCCCAAGTATCTTGAAGCTCCCAAGTGTCCTGAAGCTCCCGAGTATCCTGAAGCTCCCAAGTGTCCTGAAGCTCCCAAGTGTCCTGAAGCTCCCAAGTGTCCTGAAGCTCCCAAGTGTCCTGAAGCTCCCAAGCGTCCTGAAGCTCCCAAGTGTCCTGAAGCTCCCAAGCGTCCTGAAGCTCCCAAGCGTCCTGAAGCTCCCAAGTGTCCTGAAGCTCCAAAGCGTCCTGAAGCTCCCAAGTGTCCTGAAGCTCCCAAGTGTCCTGAAGCTCCAAAGCGTCCTGAAGCTCCCAAGTGTCCTGAAGCTCCCAAGTGTCCTGAAGCTCCCAAGTGTCCTGAAGCTCCCAAGTGTCCTGAAGCTCCCAAGTGTCCTGAAGCTCCCAAGTGTCCTGAAGCTCCCAAGTGTCCTGAAGCTCCCAAGTGTCCTGAAGCTCCAAAGCGTCTTGAAGCTCCAAAGTGTCCTGAAGCTCCCAATTGTCCTGAAGCTCCCAAGTGTCCTGAAGCTCCCAAGTGTCCTGAAGCTCCAAAGCGTCCTGAAGCTCCCAAGTGTCCTGAAGCTCCCAAGTGTCCTGAAGCTCCCAAGTGTCCTGAAGCTCCCAAGTGTCCTGAAGCTCCCGAGTGTCCTGAAGCTCCCAAGTGTCCTGAAGCTCCCGAGCGTCTTGAAGCTCCAAAGTGTCCTGAAGCTCCCAAGTGTCCTGAAGCTCCCAAGTGTCCTGAAGCTCCCAAGTGTCCTGAAGCTCCAAAGCGTCCTAAGGCTCCCAAGTGTCCTGAAGCTCCCAAGTGTCCTGAAGCTCCCAAGTGTCCTGAAGCTCCCAAGTGTCCTGAAGCTCCCGAGTGTCCTGAAGCTCCCAAGTGTCCTGAAGCTCCCGAGCGTCCTGAAGCTCCCAAGTGTCCTGAAGCTCCCAAGTGTCCTGAAGCTCCCAAGCGTCCTGAAGCTCCCAAGCGTCCTGAAGCTCCCAAGTGTCCTGAAGCTCCCAAGTGTCATAAAGCTCCCAAGCGTCCTGAAGCTCCCAAGTGTCCTGAAGCTCCCAAGCGTCCTGAAGCTCCCAAGTGTCCTGAAGCTCCCAAGTGTCCTGAAGCTCCCAAGTGTCCTGAAGCTCCCAAGTGTCCTGAAGCTCCCAAGTGTCCTGAAGCTCCAAAGCGTCATGAAGCTCCCAAGTGTCCTGAAGCTCCAAAGCGTCCTGAAGCTCCCAAGTGTCCTGAAGCTCCCAAGTGTCCTGAAGCTCCCAAGTGTCCTGAAGCTCCCAAGTGTCCTGAAGCTCCCAAGTGTCCTGAAGCTCCCAAGTGTCCTGAAGCTCCCAAGTGTCCTGAAGCTCCCAAGTGTCCTGAAGCTCCCAAGTGTCCTGAAGCTCCAAAGCGTCATGAAGCTCCCAAGTGTCCTGAAGCTCCAAAGCGTCCTGAAGCTCCCAAGCGTCCTGAAGCTCCCAAGCGTCCTGAAGCTCCCAAGTGTCCTGAAGCTCCCAAGTGTCCTGAAGCTCCCAAGTGTCCTGAAGCTCCCAAGTGTCCTGAAGCTCCCAAGTGTCCTGAAGCTCCCAAGCGTCCTGAAGCTCCCAAGTGTCCTGAAGCTCCCAAGCGTCCTGAAGCTCCCAAGTGTCCTGAAGCTCCCAAGTGTCATGAAACTCCCAAGCGTCCTGAAGCTCCCAAGTGTCCTGAAGCTCCCATGTGTCCTGAAGCTCCCAAGTGTCCTGAAGCTCCCAAGCGTCCTGAAGCTCCCAAGTGTCCTGAAGCTCCCAAGTGTCCTGAAGCTCCCAAGCGTCCTGAAGCTCCCGAGTATCCTGAAGCTCCCAAGTGTCCTGAAGCTCCCAAGTGTCCTGAAGCTCCCAAGTGTCCTGAAGCTCCCAAGTGTCCTGAAGCTCCCAAGTGTCCTGAAGCTCCAAAGCGTCCTGAAGCTCCCAAGTGTCCTGAAGCTCCCAAGTGTCCTGAAGCTCCCGAGTATCCTGAAGCTCCCAAGTGTCGTGAAGCTCCAAAGCGTCCTGAAGCCCCCAAGTGTCCTGAAGCTCCCAAGTGTCGTGAAGCTCCCAAGTGTCCTGAAGCTCCCAAGTGTCCTGAAGCTCCCAAGTGTCCTGAAGCTCCAAAGCGTCCTGAAGCTCCCAAGTGTCCTGAAGCTCCCAAGTGTCCTGAAGCTCCCGAGTATCCTGAAGCTCCCAAGTGTCCTGAAGCTCCAAAGCGTCCTGAAGCCCCCAAGTGTCCTGAAGCTCCCAAGTGTCCTGAAGCTCCCAAGTGTCCTGAAGCTCCCAAGTGTCATGAAGCTCCCGAGTATCCTGAAGCTCCCAAGTGTCCTGAAGCTCCAAAGCGTCCTGAAGCTCCCAAGTGTCCTGAAGCTCCCAAGTGTCCTGAAGCTCCCGAGTATCCTGAAGCTCCCAAGTGTCCTGAAGCTCCAAAGCGTCCTGAAGCTCCCAAGTGTCCTGAAGCTCCCAAGTGTCCTGAAGCTCCCGAGTATCCTGAAGCTCCCAAGTGTCCTGAAGCTCCCGAGTGTCCTGAAGCTCCCGAGTATCCTGAAGCTCCCAAGTGTCCTGAAGCTCCCGAGTGTCCTGAAGCTCCCAAGTGTCCTGAAGCTCCCGAGTGTCCTGAAGCTCCCAAGTGTCCTGAAGCTCCCAAGTATCCTGAAGCTCCCAAGTGTCATGAAGCTCCCAATTATCATGAAGCTCACAAGTGTCCTGAAGCTCCCGGGTGTCCTGAAGCTCCCAAGTGTCCTGAGCTCCCAAGCGTCCTGAAGCTCCCGAGTATCCTGAAGCTCTTAAGTGTCCTGAAGCTCCCAAGTGTCATGAAGCTCCCAAGTGTCCTGAAGCTCCCAAGCGTCCTGAAGCTCCCAAGTGTCCTGAAGCTCCCAAGTGTCCTGAAGCTCCCAAGCGTCCTGAAGCTCCCGAGTAACCTGAAGCTCCCAAGTGTCCTGAAGCTCCCAAGTGTCCTGAAGCTCCCAAGTGTCCTGAAGCTACCAAGTGTCCTGAAGCTCCCGAGTGTCCTGAAGCTCCCATGTGTCCTGAAGCTCCCAAGCGTCCTGAAGCTCCCGAGTATCCTGAAGCTCCCAAGTGTCCTGAAGCTCCCGAGTGTCCTGAAGCTCCCAAGTGTCCTGAAGCTCCCAAGCGTCCTGAAGCTCCCGAGTGTCCTGAAGCTCCCGAGTGTCCTGAAGCTCCCAAGTGTCCTGAAGCTCCCAAGCGTCCTGAAGCTCCCGAGTATCCTGAAGCTCCCAAGTGTCCTGAAGCTCCCGAGTGTCCTGAAGCTCCCAAGTGTCCTGAAGCTCCCAAGCGTCCTGAAGCTCCCGAGTATCCTGAAGCTCCCAAGTGTCTTGAAGCTCCCGAGTGTCCTGAAGCTCCCAAGTGTCCTGAAGCTCCCAAGTGTCCTGAAGCTCCCAAGTGTCCTGAAGCTCCCAAGTGTCCTGAAGCTCCCAAGTGTCCTGAAGCTCCCAAGTGTCCTGAAGCTCCCAAGTGTCCTGAAGCTCCCGAGTGTCCTGAAGCTCCCAAGTGTCCTGAAGCTCCCGAGTGTCCTGAAGCTCCCAAGTGTCCTGAAGCTCCCAAGTGTCCTGAAGCTCCCAAGTGTCCTGTTGTTTCTACGGTTTCTGTTTCTCTTGCATGCTAACGGTTCAACAATTTTCGCATCATTTGTGATATTTCTCACATGGAGAATTGCCTACCCAAGTCTCTAAGTTATAATTATGTTAAATTACAGATAGTTGTATTTTATATTATTATTTGAACTTCCTTCGCTCCATAAATTAAATATTCTAATTTATATTTAACACAAACAAACGAATTTAAACAGTATAAGATAATCGGATGAGAAACGTTGAAAGTTTTACTGCCATTACTATAGGGTTTGTTACGAGTTATCGTTCCACATTTTCGATCGTAAGAGAGAGAAATTGAGATTCTGCAGCAGTAATAATTATTCTGTATATTCCATATGATTAAATTATTCCAATAAAATTACAAGACTGAGCGTATATGCAACTACAGCTCCTCTAACTTATATTTTTAAAGAGACTAATTTATGGTAAAACAATGAGTTCATGATATGAATAGGGTAAGTTCCAAATTATAGACCAGTTACACATATTTGAACATATAGTAAATAATATACTGTTCTAATTCATTGCTAAAAATTTCCTCCACCTCTTTTTTTAAATCTAAGAAGAAGGAAGACAACGAATCTATCTGAGGATTAAATAATTTTTACTATAGTTACCCATCAAATGACTGGAGTGTTCAGTACTAATTAGTTACATGAAAATAATTACAGTTACAATTATAATTACATGAAAATTTATCTACTCCATTTCAATATCATATCGTTATTAATTATTGCGGCCCTTCAATTGGATCAAGTCATCTGTTATTCAACGTAAAAAAATAACCAATTAAGCCAATCATTAATTAAAATTTTCCTTATTTACTGATGAACTAACATGGTAATGGGAAATTATACATTGAATTCTATACAAATTATATATTAACTTACTTTCCACTAATTTTTTATAACTGTACTTACATAATTTCAGATCTTAAAATTTCTTCTTTTTTAGAGTAGAAAAGCTCTGAGTTATTGGACTGTTCCATATTGTCGATCAGATGAGATTATCCTGAAATAAAGAAATTGTGTAATTAAATTATATACCAATTTTATCTATTAAGGTATAATATTTTCCGTTAAATAACATTTGATTTGATCCAATGGAAGGACCTCAAAAATTCATAGAATTTAATACTTAATCATGCGACCTTACTGCCCTATTTTGAATAACACCGCCACCTAACTAATTAGTACTGAACACTTAATGATTTTGATGGGTGACTGTAGAAAAATAAATATATAATGTATTTAGGTAAAATTGTTGTCATTCTTCTTCTTAAATTTTAAAATAACGAAATGGAGGAAAAATTAACGGTTTCATATATATAATATATGATCGAAGATGTGGAACCGTCCAATAATTCGGAAGTAACCCTAATGATAATTCCTAGTTAAACTTTATAGTTTTAAAGTCAGTATGCAAGTACATATGCATATTGCTTATTATTGTCTCAACCGTTATAATAGTTATTTCTAGAGTTGTGACAATATGCGTTTAAAATCATAGATCTCTAAAATATTATAGACGAAGAGAATTAAAGAGAATTGAATCGTTCTAAACCAGCTGTATATAGTATCAAACACCATTTCAGGTCGTTTCGTCTTTAATATTTTCGGGATCTATGATTTTGAACTCATATTGTCGAAACCCTAGTTATTTCCGATGCCATAAATGCTCTCCTTATATATATGGCAATTATTATGGTCATTGGTAAGGATTTGAGTCAACCTGACCAGAGTACAGGTTGTTCAACCATCTTGGTGAGATATACCGACTGTATCTGTCAAATGGTACCTGTCTGAAACTCTTCTATGGTGAGTTGCGAGATATCGAACAGTTCCATTTTTTCGATTTTATTTAAGAGAAAATATATAATATACTATTAAAAATCGTATCCATGAATACCGGCAGGTATCATAGGTACCAATTGAAACAACGAGCTATGATGTTAAAGGTCCCCTCCACTCTATTTTTTTATTTCTCTATGCATTAGAACTAATGTTACTGATAATAAAACTGCACACCATTTCAAATTTGGTTCTATAGTTTTATTATAATATGTAATTTAAGATTTTTTTCCGTTCTTTCTACTACACCTCTGAATTTCAAGCAAAGAAAAAGCCCCCATGTTCGATAGGGTATAACCAAGGCCATCTATAGTGTATCAGGCCGGACCATTGCTTTGAACAGCTGATCGTTGAAATCATAACAAACGGCTACGCAGCCATTAATTTAGATAGGAATAAATAGAAAAAATCGGTTGGGCTCCCCTTTAATGGACTTATTTTATCAGTTACGAGATGAATTTCAATTTAAAAATTTTACAGTGTATTCATTGGAATCTCTGCTATATACCTACTGGAATATTTTTATTGCAAGAAATTCTAGTTTTTAATAGTGAAAATCTTTAATTCCTCAAGTTTTTCCATAGTCCATACCTTAATCGGCTAACTATTGATCACACTATCGTACCTACTGAAATACTAATATATGATTTACCCTAATTTATACTAGCTACCTACCATTGAGTTACAACACCAGTACCTAATTAAGTTCTACTATTGAAAAAGTACAATGATTAAAAAATATGACATAGCTATGGACTATGGAGTCTATGGTCTAACAATCCACTCCATTTATGATTTTTGTCTTGTCAAACTGTTGGTACCTAAATAGTGTTAGCCATGTAGTGTCACCATATTTAGTAAGCCTAAGGAAGGTGTACTTACTGTTTAATATAGTTTACTATATAATCTTTATTTAATTAAACAATATACCTGAGTACCAACTGTCCATTATGAAATGGAGCCTGGTTGTCGGCTGCCAGGTAATATAGCATGTCCAAACTCGTCATTTTAACCAGTCAGCAGAATATGGGAGATATTTGGGATATTATCTGTATCTCTGAACCATTTTGAATTAATTCCTATATTTTTTCTCTAATTTTGCTACAAACAGAATAAGTTATCAACTTATCTCTAAGAACACTTAACCAGTTTTTGGGTCATTCTGGCTTTCTCAAATTCTCAGCCTTTCTGCAGAGCAGCAGACTGGCATTTTAATGACGAGTTTATGAGCCCTTTCCCCAGTCTGAAAAGAAAGTCTCCTATGACACAGGATTTTTCACAGAAATTGGGATTAGGTGAGAAATATCTATTTTCCAATTTTCTCCTATGGCCTATGCTACAAATTACAATGTTATTTTGGAGAGAATTTATGATAATTAGATCATTTTGCCATGATTTTAGAGAGAAATTTAGTGATTTTTGGAGAGAGCTGGAGAGACAAATGGACAGTTTATGTCTTATGAGCCATAGCATTTAACTTGGGTAGGGTCAAGCAGGTAAATTACGGCATACTGACTAACTGCGGCCTCTTCCCTCTTGCAACATAAACATCATGAATCCATATCACACATTAAAAACTTGAATTAATAAATTATAGCATGTACTGCGCTTCTTTTGATAGCTATGCAACATTTTAATGTAATTTCGGTTCAGCATGTTTTAAAGACTCTTTTGAGAGGGCCGAAATTAAAAATTAAAGGGCTGCAATTTACCTGCATGACCCTAGGCTGCTGACATCCAGTTTGTATTTGGTGCACTGAACTCCTGACTTTTTCAATAAAAATAATAAATAGCTGCCAACATTTTTCATCAATTTGTCTAGTCCAACATTTTTCCAGTTTCTCTGCCCAAAATTAATGGTAATATAGGAATTAATAGCTAAATATCCTCTGACATCATTGCAGGAATTTTTTTATTAGAAAAATGGAATATCTCCCAATATATCAGTGGAATTTACCACCAAATACAATCTGGGCTGACATCACTCATCAGAAATGCAAATTGCAATGCAGAACAGTCCTAATTACCTATTTACTACCAATGTGATTGTGTCCAGTTTGCAGAATTTAGTAGGCAGGGCTGTAGGTATGAGGTATCAAGTATATCTACATCTATCTTGGGTCACACAGGTAAATTGACATCACTTCTTCTATTTCTAATTGTGACTCTATTAAGAAAGTCTGAAAAACAGAAACTAGTTTATATTGAGTTGCTTTATATCATAAAAACTCAGTGTGTTCTAGATTGAAATGACAACTTTTTCCAGAAGAGGCAGTTAGTTATTTAGTTAAAAATAGTCTGTTAAAGTGCCGCAATTTACCTACCTGACCCTACAAAATTTTGTCTCTGAATTTCATTTTAAAGGACACATCATGCAATTTTTACCCCTTTGAAATAATATTCTTGCAAAGTCGGTGGATTTTTATTTACTCACTCGGATCATTCCTATGTTAAATTTTTTTCCAGTGGATAAATTGGGGAAATATTGGTGGATCAGTCAAACTATTTGGATTTTTTCAGCATTTCGAAAAAGTCACTGGGATTTTGTGCACCAAATACAGACTGGCCAGTATATGATGTGCATGTGTATCTATTTACTAGAGACTATAGCAAAATTGAAATTATATCTTTCTAATTTGATTTTTTTTAATTATCCTGACCATGTTTCTAAGTATGGTAGGAATGACACCAGTGTAGTGAGAAAATGAATTGGTCTCAAAGCTAGCTGAATCCAGATTGCTACATTCAAGATATAAGAAAGAGAAATTTTGTTTTCAAGTTAAGCTTTCCCATTTGTGACCTTAAGATATAAGTAATTTTTAATATTTTCTGTGCGAACAATCCTTAATTTTCTCCCTCGTGTATTTAACTGAGATCAGAAGCCAAAATAGATAATTTCTTGGAGATCACTTTACCTGTTTCTGCAGTCTAGTTCGAAATTAGCCAGCGAGATATTTTACTTTAATATTCTCCTTGGAATGTCTTCAGCTGACTGTTCACCAAAATAGCAACCTTGACAGACCAGGACAGTGAACCATAATTAATCATCTTTCATGAATTAGTTACTTAGGTACCATAAATTTTATGTGTTTTAATTAATCAAATTAAATGAATCCTCTCATTACCTATATTTAATAGTTTAAAAAATCTATCACTGTTATGGTTATTTTTAGGTAGAAATCATCAATAAATTGGGTTTAAGTAATCTAAGAAAAATTTGGCTCAACATTAACTTGGGTACCTATTGTCTTAACTACACAAAATTCAGTCACAGTATAAATTAAGCAGAGATATTGCTACATTGTTCTGGGTGTGTACTGGCTCTGATTAAGAAATTTAGAGATTGCATTAACCTCTAATATTAATTTTCTAAATATATCATTTCAGATTCTAACATATTATTTACCAGTTAAATATTGTTTAAGTATTCACAGTAGCTACCTAACCTGGAAAAGAAGAAGAACTCATTTCTGTAAAGGTGAGCTATAAGTTAGCTACCATTGACTTTTATCAAATTATCAATTTACATTATTTCCACCTATGGTTTTAGATTACTAAATAAGTAAATAGTAAATGATAGATTTGTCTTTGTTAAATCAAATGTAGCTGACTAGCTTCAGCTATATAATGATCTATTTTTATTTAATATTCAATCAGTAAAATTTTAGTTAGCATAGACTATTATCAAATAGACTTATAGTTGTAGGTTCCTCTGTTAATATGTTAAAAAATTGTTTTCAGATGGGTCGAAAATGTTGTGTTCCAGAGTGCAGATCAAATTATCACCCACAAGATCCTCATGTCACCGTCTTCACCTTTCCCAAGGATGAAGTTAGGAAAAGGGAGTGGCTGAGGAGAATTCACCGTGATCAATTTGACCCTTCTGCTACTTCTGTCGTTTGCATCAAGCATTTTCATGAAAAATTCATAGTAAGAGAGATGACTGCTGTGAGGATTGACAACAGTAAGGTTTCATGCAATAGAAAAGTTCCTATATTAATTAAAGATGCGTATCCTTCCATTTTTGTAGACCATCCATCATATTTTTCTAGTGAACCTCCTCTTAAAAGGAAAACTCCTGATGAACGTAGAGCTGATATAGCTGTTTATGAAAATAAAATATTAGAAAAATTTCAAATTGATGATAAAATTAATTCCTTCACTGAAATTATTGATGGGCTCAGTGAAAAAATGAAAAATAAAAATTGGTTTTCCTCTAAATTAGAAGCTGGTGTAAACATATTCAAAGCCAATTTTGATCACAGTCCTCAAATTACCGTTTCAATTAAAATCAAATCTAACTTGAATGTTGATGTTTGGCATAACAATATCCTGCTACCTAAGGATAAAGTTAGTTGGATTTTAGGTAGGGAAAATAAATGTGATAAATGGTCCAAATTTGATACTTTAATAAGTCATTTTGAAAACTACAATGAAACTGGATGCTGTATTGAAGATAAGCTCAGTTATTCACTTAAATTATTAGAAGAATACTTGGATGATCCAAGTTCTTCTACACAAGTAAAATTCTCTATAGAACAATTAATCTTAAATGTAAATAAAAAACATAACTATAGTTCATCAGTCATTCTTTGGTCATGTATGTTATTTTATACTTATCCATCTGCTTATATTCTCATTAGAAATTCAAATGTCATCAAAATTCCTCATCCTTCTTATTTGAAAAAGTTATCTTTAAATTCTGGTATGTTAAATTCTGGTATTACTGACTCACATATTAATTATTTAGAAAAAAAAATGTCAACTCTAACTGAAGATGAAAAGCTTGTAAACTTGCTGCTGGATGAAATTCATATAAAGCCTAATTTAACTTATAAATCTGGAAAAATTCAAGGAAGTTGTGATACTTCAATGGCTCCAGCATCAAGTTTACAAGCTTTCATGATAACCTCTCTAAAATCATCTAATAAAGATATTGTTGCTCTTTACCCTGTAAAAAACTTAAATGCTGAAAATTTATTTAAATTAATTAACACTGTTCTTTCAGAATTGAATAGAATAGGTTTCAAAGTTATAACTCTAATTTCTGATAATAATAGAATAAATAGAAACGCATATGAAAAATTTTGTAATGGCAGTTTAAAAGAATGTATTCCTCACCCTTTTGATGATACTCTAAAATTATTTTTTATATTTGATCCTGTTCATTTATTCAAATGTATTCGGAATAACTGGCTAAACATTAAAGACCCCATTCAGACATTTCTCTTTCCTTCATTTGATGATGATAGTTGTGAAATCATGTACAGAGCTTCTTTTAAAACATTAAAAATATTGTATGACAATGAGAAGAATTCAATAATTAAACATGCTCCTGGTCTTTCGGAAAAAGTTTTGTATCCTACTAATATGGAGAGGCAAAATGTAAATTATGTTGTCAAATTGTTTGATGTTAAAAATGTTGCTGCCCTCCAAACACACAATATCCCTAATTACAAGCCTGTATGTGATTTCATGAATATCATCATCAAATAGTGGAATGTAGTGAATGTTAAGTCGAAGCTCAAACAAAGGCAAGCTACTCAGAAATGAAAATTGCAATCCAATCTTAAGTAATTCTGAAACTGATCAAAATTTGAAATTTCTAATCAAGTTTTCTGAATGGGGTCAAAGATGGGAAGCTTTATCAAATGATAAAAAAAGATTAGGTATGTTATCTAAAGAAACTTCATTTGCTTTATTCCACACTTCTCATGCTTTAGTAGAGTTATCTAATTATCTTTTCATTAATCATGATTTTAACTACATATTGCTTGGAAAGTTTCAGACTGATCCTTTAGAGGCTAGATTTGGGCAATATAGACAAATGAGCGGTGGAAATTATAACGTATCAGTAACCCAAGTTCTTGAAAGTGAAAAAAAATTGAAAATTTTGAATTTGCTAACCATCAATTCTAAATATGGAAATTTTGCAATCAAAGATCTTAAATGTAATTCACCTACTGATGATGATATAGGCAATTCTTTAGATAACATTCCTCCTCCTTTTGATTCCATCACTGATTTTAGTGTAATGAAGTGTGATTTGTCTGAACATGATTTAGATGTAATGGTCTTCATATCTGGCTATGTTTCCCATTCTGTTTGTGGTAGGATGAAGTGCAGTATGTGTAGCAACAGATTGTGTACTAGTGACATGTTAGATGTTGATCCTTCCACAATATCACAATATTTTTCTGTCATTAATAAAGGAGGATTAAAATATCCCACATCATTTTCTTTGGCTATATGTAGCACAGTTTTCAATGCCTTTCAGTGCATTTTAAATAAATTAGAAGAAGAATTCATCAAAGCATTTGATCAACGTAACATTTTACTTAGACTATGTTTGAATGCAATGGATGATGGGGAAACAGATGAATTGTGTCCTGGTTGTAAAGTCTCCACAAGACACATCTACACATTATGCATAAGAACAATGTGTAATATTTTGCTGAATAATTACACAAAGTTGTACAATAATAATATTGTGGAACTGAAAAACAGAAAAAAGAAGTTGAAGTTATCAACATTAGAGAAATAGATTGGGACTTGGTAGGGATACAAATTGTTAATATTTAAAACTAACCTATGTATTTCTATTTTTATATATTAGCTGCATCCATCCATATTGTTAGATATATATTATTTTGATAAGTGGACAAAATATTATGATTTAATATTAGATTTTTCTTTACTTTTTATTAATGAAGTTGAATATAAATGTATTCTTCTTAACAATGTAGATTGTTGCTATTTTTGTGTAAAAATTATTTAATATATATTTTCTTGATAATA
Source organism: Caprella mutica (assembly GCA_947561585.1). Classification (NCBI taxonomy): domain Eukaryota; kingdom Metazoa; phylum Arthropoda; class Malacostraca; order Amphipoda; family Caprellidae; genus Caprella; species Caprella mutica. The sequence goes on along the minus strand of CANNZV010003889.1, from coordinate 57,672 downwards.
ATAATTCCAATACATAGGAGAGATTTCAAATTTTTATTTATAGTCTTTTGTACACAAAATGAACAACAGCTAAACTTATGAAATTATATTTGATATAATTATATTTTCAGTTCTTTTCTTATCCATCATTCTTAAATGCAGTATCTAAATCTTAATTTATTGATTTATTTAAACTAATAAACTGTAGCTACTGAAGTTATAAAAGACTTGAAAATTATTCATGTATTTCTTAAATAGATGGCTATTCATTAATCTTTATTAGCTAATCATTATTGGCTAACATAAGATTGATGAATGTAACAACCTAACATTGAAATAACAATTAATACTTGTTAATTAACTATATAATGGAATCCAGGATGGCCTCTACTCAGATGATCTTCAAATTCTTATGATGCCAATTGTATATTGGTCTATGGAAATAAAGAAAAAGAAATTATATAGCAACATGTAATAAAAGTTCATATTGACATTTAATTCAATATTTCATTCATCATTAATAAATAATTATTTTTAATTAAAACAAATTAATAAATACTTACCAATTTGTAATTTTTGAGATGAATGTTTTCATTTAAATACTGCAGTTGAAGATAAAATGGCCAACACTGCCTGTTTGAAATGAAAAATATATTTAATTAATCTGAGCTACAATTTGAATAATAGCTAGGTATGATGAAATTTCATTATAACTTAATAATAATAACTTACCTCAAGTTGAGTGGAATTCAGAAACATCTCATTGTAATTACGTCTGCTCATGCAATAAAAATAATATGAATAAGTTACACTTTTTGACTGAAAGAATAAATAAAATCATTTCTTGATTTAGCAATGAATGAAGTTTATGAAGATTATCAGTACTGACACAGTAAAGCTAAAACATGGATTTTACAAAGGAACATTCTTCATAGATTCTCCAACACAAATCTGAGTTTTGATTTAGATATTAGAAATTAATTAATATGTTCCCATTACCTAATTTGTCTGAATATCATAATTATTCAATTAATGAGACATTTCTTGAACATTATCAAAGATATGAAAAGCCTTCTAAATTGATCCATGTGGACCCCCATATAAATTCAGTTCTAATCCTTGTAAGTGTAATAATTGGTCTATACAATAACTAATCTCTAAAATTTAAAAGTACAGTAAAACTGAGTTATGAAGTATTTTCTATGTGTATGTTATAGTCTATAGAAAACGATATTCGTCATGAATTTCATGCTAGGTATCCCTCAAAAACCTTAGTTTTCTCAAAGATTTCTATCAGAGAAAACTACAATGGTCCCTGAGTTGTGAAGTGGCTCTGAGTTATTAAATAACCAATACTTCATAACTCAGGAGTTTCACTGTAATAGGAAATTAGAAACCAGTTAGTTGAGAGATATTACCATAAAGTGGTTACACTTCTCTTTGATAGTACCTACCTAGTATTTAGTAAATGTACTGTTTTATAAGGCAATAAGTTCAGAACATTTTGTTATTAATTCCAAGATTTAGTATTTACAAGTAATTGGCTATGAACAAAATTAAAGAGTTTTCAAAACATTCTCTATTTCTCACAGATACTGATTTTGTAGACTTGCAGAGTCCCTATATAAGCTAGGGTGATGCATGTAAATTGCGGCTTTTTAATTATGGCCATTTCAATAGAGTCTCTAAAACATTCTGAACCTAAAATACATTAAAATGTTGCTTACCTACCAAAATAAGTGCAGTGCATGCTATAATTTATTACTTTATGTTTTTAACGTGTGTTATGAAGCTATGATGTTTCTGTTGTTAGTGGCCGCAGTTAGTTAGTGTGAACACAGTACAAAGAAGATACTATGGTGTGAAGCAATTTACCTGCTTGACCCTAGTTAGGTACCACTACCACTGAACTGATTAAGAAACTATAGGAAGTTAGGATTAAATCTTAGAATCTACCTAATTAGATAAAGTAAAATCTTGAAAGTCATCAGTTTGGCGAGGAAATGATTCAGGTCGCCACTTTTAAGATACTTTAAAGAAGAAATTCGACTTCCTTGTGAAGATTTTACATTTTTATGCTTCATGACTTATGTATATCTTACAGTATCTATAATCTCTTGAGCCTATTAGTATTAGTAATAGTATTTCTATTTAATAATTTAATGAGTAATTTACAGGGTTTTTCATCTTATTAGACCTCTCGCTCTCCAAAGTCGCCAATATACTGGCGACTTTATCCACACTTTGAAATATGGAGTACATTTTTTTTTACCTATAAATTTAGATATCATAGATCATAATATAATAAATATATCAATATAACTAGGTAGGCTGGTAGCTAACATCAACTCTATTCACATCAAGTGTCCAAAGAACAGAATTTTTAATTTGTTCTATATAATTTTGAAAAGTTAGCAAAATGCCACAATCATCAAATTTTTCCCTGATTTATAATCTCTGAATCCAAAAATTAATGGTAATAAAAGATTAAAAAATAAAAAGCAACAGTCCCAGAGGGTGAAAAAAGATTCATTTTGAGAACAAGAAATTAATAAGCTGCAATTTTCACATGGAATTCAAAGTGGAACTGTGGAATTATGACTTGGTCTCAACTACTTGAGTCTTAATATGGTTATAGAGTATAGACTAACTTATATACCTATTGAGTCAATGACACATAATATCTGAAAATTATTCAGAGTATAGCCTACCTAGCCAGTTACTGTTATAATAGAAATAAAGTTGAACTAAAACACTGGTATAGTATTTGTATTTTTCTTAAATCAAAATACCTAGGATGTTAGTCATGACTCATGTTACCTACATACTTTAACTAGAACTAGTTCATCACTGCATCAGTACTCTATAATTTATAGGTAGGTACATTGCAATTGAAGATTTCTACAATTAAAAATTATTTGAAAAAAATATAGCATTCGATAGTAGAGATTCTAATGAATACACTGTAAATTTTTTTAATTTAAATTCCACTCGTAACTATTAAAATAAGTCAATTAAATGGGAGCGCAACCGGTTTTTATCTATTTATTCCTATCTAAATTAATGGAAGCGTAGCGCTTTGTTATGATTTCAATCAACAGCTGTTCAAACAATAAACGCCAGAATGGTCCGGCCTGATACACTATAGATGGCCTTGGTATAACACGATTCGACAAAATCAAAACAATAACAAAGCTGATTGATGATATCAATAGATATTATTGCTACCGGTACCGTATTGTCACTCAAGATGTTCTTTGTGTTAATCGAGTTACTTTGTAACATACTAAAAATGCTTGACAAAGACACCTGCATACTTAATGAATGTTTTTTGATTAATTTGATTGAATTTCCATTTCAGCGTGATGCCACAGCACTCCTATTAGGTATTCGTACATTAACTTAAAATGTACTATAATTTGGAGAATTGAGTCAATTGAGCTTTGGTCTAATATTATACTTTGTATCTATATGACTATATTTTTGACCGATGTTCAATTTCCCATCATTCAGCATGCATAATTCTTATGACCTATTTTTTAACAACATATCATGCAGACACTGAGACACAGATGTAAAGTAAGGTATGGACCAATTAATGCTGACTCAAACTATAGTGCAAACCCTGCCTTACTCAGATTTACTGTTACCTAACTTTAATATTATAGGTACATAGGCTCTAGCATAGCTAGGCCGGTCTTAGCATATCCATAATCCGCCTTATCCGCGTAAGTTACGGTAGGTATTCTAAGATTCACTTTAATATTTATCGTAATAGTGTAGTTCTAAGACAATGGATCCATATAAAGAATTCAATTACCTAATTAAGTATTTCTTACTAATCGTTTTCATATATCATAACATTTTCCGATATTGAGAACTGTTATTTTTATACACTTTCTATTTGAACGCAGATCTGTGATTTGAAATTTTGAATAGGTATGCGCTATGTATATACGAATGAACATCCTACTCAGGTATGGGGGACTTTTTCTTCAAATGAAATTATGAATCTCAGAATGAGAAAAAAAGAATTGCGAATATTTCTTATATAATTAATTGTGAACAGAATACTTGATCAATTTAAATTCTGTTTACTGCGATATGTTATATAACCTTAGCTCTACAAATTTAAAGCAATACCAGATTTTTTTTATTTAGAGTGGAGAAGGCCTTTAACAATCCTCACCTAACACTTAGGTACATGATTGACAGCCGAAAATTGTAGTACCCAAAACTTGATAATATTTTGGCGTTTAATTCGTATTATTGTTTAAAAAAGACCATACATTGTTCATTCTCTCAATTGTTCCTTCGATTAACTCTTTGTCGAGCAATTTACCTAAATTTAGAATCATTAAATATATCGCCTTCTTCAGTGCGCAATAATCGCATCATCTACTCAGAATATTTTGCACAATATAGTCATCCCGTACGTAACTAAAATTCCCATATATGAGCTCAAAATAATAAATAATTTAACCAAGACTATAAATGGGCGATATTCATCATAATAACTTACATGTTTTCGTTAAATAAAAAGTGCAATCAAGTAAAATATATTAATTAAAACACCAGCTGCATGTTCATTAATTACATATGATAATATCCGACATAAATACATTCAGGTGCATTATTATCTTACTAACACTTGTGCTAAGTAATCAATTATCTTTAGCATGGTTGCAATATCAGAATTTCGCAGTTAGTTAAAAACTGAATCGATGAGCTAAGTGGTGGTAAAGTGGGCCCCAGGAACTCTACTCTGTAACTGTCTGTGTGGAAGAGATCGATCGAGGATTGGTGCCTCAATTGGGCCCTGAACTGTTGTAATTTGGATTACGTATTTTTTTTCATGTTATCATTTTTTTAACGTTACTTTCAGTTTTAGAGAATAGCGCTAGAAATATCTTCTTCAAATACGAGGTCTTAGATTTTGTGTTATAACGCTTCATTTACTGTTACCTCTTCATTTTCCTCTTCCATTCGTGAGTGTAGCCACCTGTGCTTGTGTCCCTTTTCGTCACATTCCTTGGTAAGTGACTAGTCCACTAGTTTGTTGTACTGCACACTTCCTTACTGTTTAATGACCTGGCAAGGAAGTTCGAGGGCGGCACGCCCCCCCCCCCTCTTCTGATACATCTGCTTCTTAATTTTTTTATACCTGAAACCGAATATTCAGAGACCAAATTTTCCGCTCAAATCTCATGTTAAATAAATGTCAAAAAATGTCAAAATTACTAATGATACGTATCATTTTACAACGGTGAATGGTGTTATCTATCCATAATTTCAACTTTTTCTATCATTGTCCATAAATAACATCATTATAAACTGAGACCGAGTTTTCCGAGACCAAATTTCCTAGAACCATTTTATTATATATATAGATAATATTATTATATGGTATTACTTAGAAAAATATTCTTTCATATGTGTCTTAAATCATAATACTGTTTGGTCAATAATTTTTCCCTCTCATAAATATTTTATAATTAACAAATTGCTAATTTGATGTTTGAACAGCTGAAAGCAAAAGTTGCAGTCCGTAGTAATAGTCTTGTACTCAGTGTGTGCCATGGAGTCAGTTGTAGTGCTAGTGCTTGTACATTGCTACTGTAGAACTCATCTATAGTGAACTGCTGTACAGTGAACTCCTGTATAGTGAACTCCTGTATAGTGAACTCCTGTATAGTGAACTGCTGTACAGTGAACTCCTGTATAGTGAACTCCTGTATAGTGAACTCCTGTATAGTGAACTACTTTATAGTGAACTCCTGTATAGTGAACTCCAGTATAGTGAACTCCTGTATATTGAACTCCTGTATAAAGAACTCCTGTATAGTGAACTCCTGTATAGTGAACTACTGTATAGTGAACTACTTTATAGTGAACTACTTTATAGTGAACTCCTGTATAGTGAACTACTGTATAGTGAACTACTGTATAGTGAACTACTTTATAGTGAACTCCTGTATAGTGAACTACTTTATAGTGAACTCCTGTATAGTGAACTCCTGTATAGTGAACTCCTGTATAGTGAACTCCTGTATAGTGAACTCCTGTATAAAGAACTCCTGTATAGTGAACTCCTGTATAGTGAACTACTTTATAGTGAACTCCTATATAGTGAACTCCTGTATAAAGAACTCCTGTATAGTGAACTCCTGTATAGTGAACTACTGTATAGTGAACTACTTTATAGTGAACTACTTTATAGTGAACTCCTGTATAGTGAACTACTGTATAGTGAACTACTGTATAGTGAACTACTTTATAGTGAACTCCTGTATAGTGAACTCCTGTATAGTGAACTCATGTATAGTGAACTCCTTTATAGTGAACTACACTATAGTAAACTCCTGTATACTGAACTAAAACCCCGTATAATGAATGAATTTATTTCTAAAAGATTTGAAATCATCTAAAGTAGAGTAAACTATAGTACAGTCAAGTTCACTATAGAGGAGTTCCACTGTACTTGGTAGATCTTCCTATGTAGATCATCCAAGAATACCTAGTTAGGTCTTCCTCCTTTGCCGTCAAGATCTTCAGATCAACACACGTTGTTTTTAATTTGTAGGTATATTGTAATTGCCTGCTAACATATTCTGACTTATTTTTTGTTATTACTGACATTGATTAGGGAAGTATATGTCGAAGGATGAATGATTTACCTAAATTTTGTTTATAGTAAAAATTGAAACATTCTCCTTCTTATCAAACTAAGTTTTTTGGATCTCAGGTATAGAATTTTTTTTTTCACTCATCTGATTCAAATTTTTAAATAAACATAGAAACTCATATTAAGTAATCTTCATTCATGTGGCATTTGAAATTATTTCTGTTTAATATTTATTTTAAAAAGTGTTACAGAACAACTCATAAAACATAGTAATAGTATTTTATCAGTTTCATGATATTTTTATCAGTTTCATGATATTTTTATCAGTTTCATGATATTTTTATCAGTTTCATGATATTTTTATCAGTTTCATGATATTTTTATCAGTTTCATGATATTTTTATCAGTTTCATGATATTTTTATCAGTTTCATGATATTTTTATCAGTTTCATGATATTTTTATCAGTTTCATGATATTTTTATCAGTTTCATGATATTTTTATCAGTTTCATGATGACAAAATATTACATATGATATACTAAAGTCCAGGGGTGGGCACACGTTGTGTTTTTCAGTGCCGAAAGATGGGATCTCAGTGCCAATTTTCTTTTCGTTTTCTAAATTGCTGGGGATACTGAGTAATTGTATAATGAGATGGTATATTTAATTGAAGTACGTACATGTACAACAGTACATGTTTTGTGCATAAATTTTTGTAGTAGAATTATTATTTGCATTAAAGAGAATTAATAAATGACATATAATAATTTTTTCTTCATGTGAAAATAATTCACAATAAAAACAAAAATAAGCTATCTTGCATAAGTAACTCATGAATTCACAGGATAAATTAATAAGGCTGCCTAACTTATTAAGAAAGGGAATTAAAAATGATTGCATAAATATTTACCACAGTGTTTGAATATTCCAAGACAAGCGTATGAAAGATATAAAATTAGCTGATCTAGATAAAAAGAGACAGAGGTAAATAAATTAAGCACCGGCACTATTGTAACAATAAACAAAAAATACCTTATTAACGGATAAAATTTACTATCAAAGTATCAAGCTCAATACAAATATACTGTTCTTGAATTAGTTTACCATACTCTTTTATATTATCCTTTTAATTTATGAAGCAGTCTGGATTAAAAATTCTAAATTTTCTTTGGAAGAAAATAAAGCACCGTTTCCCGGGTGGGCACGAGTGCCGCTCTGAGTGCCAAAATAGCACTGAGTGGTGAGTGCTGCATTTGCCCACCCCTGTGTAACTAAACGATGTCGCATTTTCTTTGTTTAAGAATTTAGATTAGAAAACAATGACACACGACACTTATATTTTTTTCTTCCCTGATTTTTTTTTTTGTAATCTCGAATATTTTTTTATAATTTTGATCAATCTTTATTTTTCGAATTCACGGTCTCATTTGTATCCTAAATTTTTTGTTATACAGTATTTTTGGTTAGCAGGATTTCTCTTCTGAATTATACCGGTTAAGAATGACGGACTATAAAGAGAATTATAAATTGCCTGATTTTTAATCCTTATCTTATTTTTGTAATTTCGGATTTTTTTTTTCATTCTTGATTTTTTCATTCAAATTCATTTTATCCGCCTAATTATTTTGGTCATGGAATTAAATCGTATCTCAAATTTTAAAGCGTGACATTTTTCTTGCAACCAACCAACAGACAAATTACACAAATTACAAATATTAGTATATAGAGTGATTATTATAATTTAAAAATCTAAAATACATTCAAAATCCTACTCTATCATAATATTAATTTCAATCAATCTAATTCGTGTTTTTAATCTGTAAGATTTTAATTTAGAAAATGCCAACTACTTCAATATTATAACTATCAGAAATCACTTATATATAGTTTGACGTCCTTTTTGAGTTACCCCTGAAATTATCTAAGTGCCTCGTAGATTTATTTTTAAATACCAAAATTATTCAAATTTGATAAGGAAGAATAAAACTTTCACATGTTCATCTTGTTTATTTTCTAGATTTCATTTGTGCCGAAAATCGTTCAAGCGTGATTGAAAAAGTGAAGTGATAAAACAACCATCAATTGTTGTACAACTACTTGGATAAAGTCATCAGTCACCATTTCTCCTAACCGTTCGCACCACTCTGTGACTATCCAAGATGTCGTACTCTACATTCAGCAGTGAGGAGACTAATAGTCCTTCAGAGTCCCACCTGACGAAAAAACCATTGACCGAAGTTCAAGGAAACAAATATGCTACATCGTAAGACTGTACTCTGTGTATAACTGAATTTGTTTTATATTATAAAAAAGGAAGTGGATTTTTTTAAACAAATGGAACGTCGGAATGTCAAAATACTCGAATATTTAATTAGTCTTACAGTATTCGGAAAGTGGGAAAAAATACAGCTAGGTCATGATATGTCAATTCGAAAATTCTAAAGCCAAGTATGTTTATGACCTGTTTTAATGGTCACTTTCCTTATAAGTTATACTATGAGAGTACGAGTATTCCAACGTTCCCATATATGAATTCCAAACTTGCTATAAATATAGCGGTACCTTCCATTAACTGGATGCATTAATTAATATTCTTATCAAAAGAAAATTAGTTAATAGGTATTTCTTTGACTTACCTCCATTTCCTTCTTTTCCCCAGAGAGACAAACACTTTCATGAATCTATACAAGGCCAATATAGGGCTAGGTATTTTGGCGATGCCTCTAGCCTTCTCCTACTCTGGTCTGTGGCTCGGATTATTTGCAACACCTCTTTTGGCGTTCATTTGCGTCTACTGTATGTATGTTTTGGTGAGCAACTAAGTTGGAATTCACACGATAAAATTGGTTCTGTTTCAATTCATGCTGCATAAATTTTAATGAACAAAAATGTGTTCATGTAGGTAGAAAGTAGTCGAGAGTTACGCCAGAGGCTTGGTTGTGGATCAATGAACATGAAGCATACAATTGAAGCTGCTTTCGACAATGGACCAGTTAGTGTCAGGAAATTCTCCAAAGCAGCGGCTATTGTCACGAATATAGCAATCTTCGTCAATCAAATTGGTTTTTGTACCATATACTATGAATTCGTCTCAGAAAATATACATCAAGTAAGTACGTATGAATATTCAAGTTTTGTGTTCATGTCTCCATTTCTTCTGTTGTGATTCATATTTTCATTTACCAAAACACGATAGAGGAAATTCAGGTTATTATCGTTAAATCCAGGATAGGTTTAAAGATTCTAAAAAAATCATTAAATTTGACTATTAGATGACTCAATTTAACTTATACTTTAAAAAGTATAAGTTTATATCTACGCTCTAGAAACCAAGAGCAGTTTGAGTAGTAATACCAAAGATATTATACCTACTGCAATAAGATACATTACTCTCGCAAATTTTATTTCAAAAGGACTTTGTGCTACTATCTTGGTTTGATAGTGGTTAATATTATTGAAATATAGTAAGGACTATCGAGGTATATTGTATGCGTGACGTCATAATAGCAATACTCTGAAATCATATTTAAGACAACTAAAGAGCGTAAAATAATAAAAAACAGTTTATTTGTTGTCATCATAAAAACAGCAATGGATTCATTCATATATTCACACTGCTTAACCCTTAATTTTCTATTTATGTGTTTTGCCTTGATGATGCCACTGTCACAAATCACTCGATTTATGACAACATCTCATCTCCCAGTAAGATGAGTCTTCTCTTCTGAAGAGAATACTCGACAGGTTTCCCCTCTTCTCCCTCTAAAGCAATCTCCAAGTAAGAATACATCTTTTCTGAAGAGAACACCTTGCAATGTTTTCCTTTAAAGGTCCTCTCCAGGCTCCGGGAAAAAAATGAATTTTTTACATAATAATATTATTATTAATATAGAACTAAGGTCTACGATCATTATTCTGCAAACCGCATACAATTCTGTTCAATATATATTTTATAATTTGTTTTTAAAGTTTTTTAATACTCTGTGAGCAACAATTGAGCGAATCACTAATCTGATGCTCAAGAAGAAGATTGTACACTCTTTGTTTGGATTACAAATTTGAATTTTATAAACAAACCATGCGTTTTCAGCCTTCATTCAAATTATTTTAGATATTAATTGTTTCCTAAAGTATATAAACGTTTCTATTATAAGTTCATTCAATTTTATACCTTTACACGAATATTAAATGGATTTATTAAACCTAATACCTAGTTGACAATCAAAACAAATGGTGTACATTCTTTTTCTTCAGGCTGAAAATTTCTTAAATTAGTAAGTCGGAAGTAAAATAGGTCTTGTAGAGTTTTGATTATAAAAATCTTCAAAAGCATATAAAATTAAAAATATACCACCAAATTCGATGTTGTTTGCAGCAAAATGATAAGAAACCTTTACCTCGTTAAATAAAGCAATAAAAATATTTGCTTGGAGGGGACCTTTAAAAAGCCAACAAAGTCTGCCTGTCCTTTGAAATTGGTGTCTAGGCTGGGTTGCTGGAGTCAGTACCTATACTCTATGCCCGGAGTCTTAATGGGATTTCCTAAATCCCCAATTGATGAAGAAGAAGAAGAAGACAATATCTCACAAAGCTGTTGCTACACAAAATATTGAGTAACAAGAGTTTTACTCTTTAGTACCTACTTTATTAAAGACTAACAGAAATCTTTTATGATTACAATTGAATGATAAGTGACCGACTAACCGTAACGTAAGTAAGGTAACAGATTTAAAGAGGAAATTATGGATAACTGAATAAATCTGTAACTTCTTTTGTTTTCATTATATCAATCAATAAAAATTCTACACTTTTACCTTAAATGAATGTCTGAAATATGATTTTAGAGTGTTGCTGTTATGACGTCATCCACACAACATACCTGGATTGTCCTTACTATATTTCAATTCTATTTACCGCCATGAAACCTAGATGGCAGCACAAAGACCTTTTGAAACTGAAATAAGCGAGAGTAATGTATCTTAGTGTAATACCATATGGTAATGGATATCCTTTTGTGATTGATGTAACTAATTTAAATTACAATAATATTGATTTTGATCAACCCAAATGAAACGGGGTCTTCTGCAGTTTTGATTTGAGTTACTTTCCGATGTGATAGTTTAAAGTTAGATACAGGCGTTATGATATGCATTGACCTTAACAATTCTAATGAATACATTTTAGTCACTTGAAATGAAAATGAAAAGGATTAAAAGTTAACCATGTTATCTCCAGGGCCTCCACGCCATAACGAACATCTCCTTGACGCCTCTGCACCTCAACCTCTACCTGCTCTTACCTTTCTTCTGTGTAGCCTCTGTTAGGTACCTTAAGGTATTTATAGTCTAATTTAAAGACGAAACAATAATTTATAGTTTCACTAAAATTTCACAAATGAATTTATTAAACCAAATAACTTGTAGATTGTTTCTTATAAGTGAACTAACCAGAAACCTACCATTCCAGATTATTAGCTACTTATCCTCTATAGCTACTGTATTCCAAATAGTTAGTGTCATCATTATAATGTACTACTGTACTCGAGATATTCAGGATCTTAATACGGTAACTGCAGTGGGTGAGCCAAAAAACTTCGTACTGTTCTTTGGAAACATCTTATTTGCATTCGAAGGTATAGGCTCTGTGAGTATCGTTCAGTTGACAAATTTGTTTTCAATCTAAACATCGCTCAACTTATAACCTGTCTCCTTCTTCCTACCATCAGTTACTGCTAATAGAAGGAGAGATGAAGGATGCAAAGCCTTTTCTTGGTCTGAATGGTATTTTAGTCACTGTCATGGCTTCAGTCGTTCTATTCTACACGACTGTTGGTTTTTACGGCTATCTTCAGTATGGAGATGCAGTGAAAGGCTCTATCACTCTCAGCATGCCTAATGATGAAATGTTAGAGGATATTTGATGCTAACATATTTTTAGTCTATAATATACAAGAACAGAAAGAACATACATACAGTTCAGGTTTTTATTTCAATTATATTCTGCTTCACTATTACGTCAACACTTAATTACCTATTTTGGTTTCGACGCTCAGGCAAAAAATAATGAATTTTTTACCTAATATTAAAGAGGTAATTTAGGTCTGTACTAGGATGAAAATATGTTAATAGGATCACATTTAGTTCTGTACATAGTTTTTCAACACTGCTTGTGTGAAACGTACTTACGTGCGAAACACTAATCTGACGCTGAAGTCAAATACCGGACACAGTTAATTTGGTTTGATTTTCAATTAGTTTTTTATAAACAAACCCTAGCATATTCGATTACTGTCAATGATTATCTGATGTATTAAGAGTTTGTATAAGAAGTAAATAAAATCCTTTTATATTTTTTCCCAACTATTTAATATTAAAAGGATAATTCCTACCTGGCTGACATTCAAAACTAATGGCGTATATTCTTGTTCTTTCTATTTATAATTAGAAACTAAGAAGTAAAACTGGTTTATTGATTATAATTTTTCAAAACCATATAAAAATAATTTTAGGACAATAAATTTCATGGGTACGAAAAAATGATAGGAAATATTTTATTTGAAAAAATACTGATTAAATATAAAGTTGCTCTTTGCTGGTATCATGCCAATATGAAAAATTTGTTCAATATATATTTGATAATAAAAAGTCCTTTTATGAGTCACATTAATGAGTATTGTTGACATCCGATAAACCAACAGTAAACAATATAATGGCCTCATTTTATGCTGACTTTTTCATCTTCAGTGCAGCCCAGTCGGTGAAGATCTTCATGGCAGTCAGTATATTCCTAACTTTTCCAATACAATTCCACGTGGCTGTCGACTCTGCCAGATCTCTCTTTGTAACGGAAGGAAGAAGTGATCGAAATATTCTGATCAGAGAATACGTCTTCAGAATATCCTGTGTATTCTTTTGCTGTGAGAGTCATTTTGATGTGAAATATATTATGAATTTAAAAATTTGGCTGCGGCTCATATATAGTCCCAATGGTTATCTTTCGAACAGTTGCACTGGCTGCAACCGTGCCCAACCTCGGCCTCATGACTTCACTAGTTGGAGCTTTCAGTGGAAGTATTATTGGTATTATTTCCCCCACCCTTTGCAACCTCATGACGTTTTGGCCTGACGAAGGAGTGCCGAAAAAGAAATTACTACAGGTAAGTCGTATAAATGAATTTGAAGTAGTTTGACACTTAGATTTCAACCTGTTGGACAAATAGATTTTGAGTTGTTTGAAACCTAAATTTCAAGTAGCTACTTATTTTGATTTCAAGTTGTTATGCACATAGATTTCAAATTGTTGGAAATAAATACTTAAAATTAGTTAAGTTAGTTTTGTTTAGTAGAACTCTTTGGTTATTATTTTTCAATCTTTGCTGAAAGAATAATCAGATCAAAGAACAAATAACCACAAAATATAGCTAGGCATAATTCACTCTAATTGAAAATAAATCTTTTGTGGACTGAATATCTGTTAGTTTGTTTTAAAAGCAGTAAAATATAATTGAATAATAATTATTCAATAATATTAACCAGTACCATTTGATTGTTTTAACAAATAGAAACACTAAAGATATTTTCACTTCCAAAATATAATAGGTAGTATCGATTATTTATTTTGTCAATATATTTTTAAACTTTAAATATATCTGATTATGAAAAATATAAGATTATTATTACACATACTAATTACTTCTTCTTTGCAGGCAGTTTTTCTTTTGACTGTTGGAATCACTGTTTTCATTTTCGGTACAGTATCAGCAATATCTGGAATTGCTGAATCCTTTAAAGCATCTGGCAACTCAGTCAGCCAATGAAAAGCAATCTCAATTAAAACCATTTACGTAGAAATGACCATACGCTAATATATTTTTTCATTTTTTACAATATCATTTGTATTTTTTTGTACTGTAATTATTTTAACTATTCCATTTATACTACGCAAAAATATAATTATTACTATATAAAATTTTAAATATACAAGAAATTAATGGCTAAATGTTGTTTACAGGCAAGTCTCGCTTTAAGTACAACTCACTTTAATTAAAGTTGTACTTATTTCGAGTCATGTTTCGAAATAAGAACCGTTCGTAGACATAGAAAACGGAGACAGTTTTCTGTGATTATTTCACGGTAACTAAAAAACATCAAAATTATAATCCAAATGAAGTTATTAGAAGCAATAGGTTCAGAAATTCAACAAGTCCCATTTTTGGGTTAGTTCTTTGTTATTGCACGGTTCCATATTTTCGAACACGTGAAAATCTTTATATAATAATCATTATATGTAGTTAGTCGTAACAACTTTGTAATTATTAGTGATGTATTTTATCCTGCAATAAAGATTTATCATTTAACTTTTATTTTTAGAATATAAGTTTAATAATAATTATAGTATTTTCTTTCCTGACGTGTCCGAAATTGTAGAACCAACCAATAACTTGGAACTTAGTTCCCTACTACCAAAAATATTTCATAGAGCATAAAATTGCTATTTGTTAAATGTAGCACAATAATTATAGAAATCTAAGTATCTATTAATTACTCACCTATACTGAGTGAGAGTTAGGCTATGGATGGATTTTAAAACATTTAATAAATGCCCGACTTTAAACTTTTTCATCACAGTCACAAACAATGAAAGACTGTATATTATTAGTAGTATGCTTATATACGTAGTACTCTAATAACTCTAAAACAAATTTTCTTTCTATAACTCATAGAAAATCAGATATATATTCAAGGAGTAACAATTATAAATTTCTTGTTACTTTAATTCGCTTTAGTTATCGTTCGGTAACTAAACTAAGCGGGGGATGCCTGTACTACATTTTTCATTATTCTTTTTAATTGTTATTCTAAATTATAATCTAATTATTTTTTTTTTAGATTTATAATGTTCAATAGACAAATTAACTGTAATACTATTATGATTGTAATTAATGTAACTCATAAGTTGCAATAAACTAAAATGTTAAACGTTAAGGTACTTTCCCGGTTCCGGGAAAAATGAGTTTATTACATCGTCAATCTGCAAAAATTGCATAAAATTCGGTTCAGTATCTATTTTCTCATTAGCTTTGAATATTTTTGATTCTCTGTGTGCAACAATTGTACGAAACAGTAATCTGATCTAATTCAAATTTCCAATTTGAATTTTATAAACAAATAAATGCATGTTCGGCCTTCCTTTAAGATTTAAATTGTTTCCTGGAGTACAAAAACGTTTCTGAGATCTATTTTTCCAGTTTATATCTTTCTTCATACTGAAAATTAGCAAGTAAGAAGCAAAACTGGTATTGTAGATTTTAATAATAAAAATCTTTAAAAATATACAGAATTAAATTAGGCTATCAAATTTTATGGTGTTTGCAGCAAAATGACCTTTAAACCTACATATAATTCAGGGGCGTATCTAGGATTCGGTCAAGGCACTTTTCAAAAAATTTAACGTTTC
Source organism: Caprella mutica (assembly GCA_947561585.1). Taxonomy (NCBI): domain Eukaryota; kingdom Metazoa; phylum Arthropoda; class Malacostraca; order Amphipoda; family Caprellidae; genus Caprella; species Caprella mutica. The sequence goes on along the minus strand of CANNZV010003889.1, from coordinate 41,611 downwards.
TGAAAAAAATCAACGGATAATTCCTCAGACTGATCAGTTATTGGATTTTATTAATTGCTTTGAACATGCTTACACTGTGTTTCGTCAGAAAACTCATTTTTTAAATTGCGAAATGGGAGGACGTCATTATGTTCATAAAGCATAAAGAATGTATTTTATCCTATTAGTATTGGCATTTTTCTTAAACCTTAAAAATGTTTTTGAATTTGAGAAGAAATGCATCGTCCTGTACTCTGTAGTTTGCCAAAACACCTTCTTCTTCAACAGTATGTCGAAAATTCATTTCACTCCATGACAAGTGGAAGGGCGGCGAAATCTTACCACCTGAAAAAGTTCACAAGAGTTCGTGGTCTATTCAATGAAACTGATTCTATTCACAAAAAAGGCAAGGTATAACAAAACCAAAAAGGACAGAAACAGTGATTCAGGAGGTTAAGAGTTTCTATGAAGAACCCCCCAGAACCCCCAGTTTCTCAGCAGATTTCACCAACCATAACTCCGTTGTGGAGGATCGTCAGGTACACTAATGAAAATCCCTGAAATATCAACGGAATATATGATAGGTATGGTGCTAAGGTAGTATCTTTGTTGCCATTATTAATTGAATGAATATAATCTTTCATGCATTCCTTGATGATGATGGCAACTTGTCATCGGTTTATGGTGTTTCATATATCAGATTGCTACAGGACATTATTTGGTGCTAGTTTGCTATGCGATCTAATCATCGTTTACTGGTTTGGCATGCAATCTATTTAGAATTTATTAGCAAATATAAAAGATACAAACAGGTATACGAGATACCAAATATATTCCTTAAATAATTATATACCATTTACATATGCAAAGCCTTATTATGGAAATACTTCAAGAAAATATCATTATATAAACTACATCCTACTAAACTTTCGCTGAAAGGTATAACTCATTGACCCCTAAGAAATCTGAAAGAATGGTTCGAAGTTTGCTTCGTTCTGTCTTCAGGCTGGAGGAGGTCATTTTCAACAACTTCTGTAGGGCCACAGGAGATGTGGTTCATATGATATAGCCACATATATAGGACAATAAATTTTTAATAATAATACTTTCTTTTCCATCAACGTGGTGTATCTATGATGACAATTGATGCATTAGATCGAAGTGCTTCTAATTCGTAATTTAAAAATATCGTTTCTGATGGAACACAGTGTGTCAGTGGATGAATTGTACAGTCCATAAGCTGTATATCATGTCCAATAGACTGATAGTCATTAACTTAATCACAATATTCAATCATTGGCTGCAGCAAAAATAATCAAAACCATACTGCTACACTGTGTTTCATCAGATAACGTAATTTTTTAGTTGCGAATTAGAAGCACTTAAAAATAAGTCAAATACCATTATAGATGCATCAATTTGAAGGAAAAGAAAGAATTTTTGTTATTGTTTTCATTTATTGTCTTACATCATATGAGGCATATTACCTGAGGTCCTACAAAAGTTGTTGAAAATGACCCCCTCCGAAGTGAAGACAGAACGATGCACGCTTCAGAACATTCTTGCATACTTTCTTGAGTCTTATTTTATTATTATTTTTTTTTTTTGAACGGAGATCTGAGCACATTGCATAAGAGACTCATTGGGATCTTTTGTTTTATATATAAACTTATAAACTCGAATTTGTGCAGCAGCCCATATGCGAAAGTCTAAAGAGTTGAGATCTGGACTGTGTGCTGTCCAGAAATTTTATTTCCGTACTTCTGCTAATCACTCGACCTCGAAACTTTTCCTTAAATTCTAGAGCTGCATTTGGTCTTGCATCCACCAAAGTGAAGAAGTTCAGGCTGGAATCAGAGTTTTGAAAAACATTAACATGGTAACATGTTGCCTTATTCGTTAAGGAATGCTTGAACAATTGGAACCATTCCATTAATAATTGCAACCTTAGCATCATACGTCATATCTATCATTTCCTTTCCAGATATTTCGAAAATTTCCATTCGTATTTTTTCGATGTGTTTTTGATGGAGGTAAATTAACTTCTCGTCTGTCCAAACTATTCAATTGGCAATGTTGGATAGTTGCTGCATAATCCACTCACAAAACCGCTATTTATGTGGTTTTCGTTAATGGTCGAACTGAAGTTCATTGATAAAAACGGAAACTAAATGAATGTATGACTATCCTTCACCACGTGGTTTTGGTGTGGATGAAATCTGCTGAAAAAAATTTTTGTGAGAAAAACTAGTGATTTCTTCAAAGAAACTCTTCACCTCCTGAATGCAGTTTGTGTTTTTTCATTTTTTTTTTTCTTGTGAATCGAACCAGTTTCGTTGGATAGACCACGAACTCTTGTGAACTTTTCAAGTGGTAAGATTTAGCCACCCTTCCATTTATCTTGGGAAAGCATGAATTTTCAGCGTATTGTTGAAGAAGAAGGTGTTTTGGCAAACTACAGAGTACAGGACGATGCATTTCTTCTCAAATTGAAAAACATTTTTAAATTGAAGAACAATGCTTATATTATTAATAGGGTGATAGAAATCCACTCTCTATGGAGAAAATGGCTCATACATAATACGACTTGAAGTAATTTAATTTCTCGCATTTTGCAATTTAAAAAGGACGATTTTGATAGAATACTGAATTCAAGCATGTCAAAAGCAATTAAAAATAATCAAATAATTGACATTTCTTCAATTTGGAGGATTAATCCATATATTTTTTATTAATCCGTAGATTTATTTATAAAAAGTTCAGACCTCAAGGTGGGGGGGGCATCTGCCCCAAATGCCCCCCCCCCCTTGTATACGCGCCTGATATAATTATTGTATACTGATTGACTGGTTATATATTAATTTGTATAGCTAATTTATAATTATTATTAGGAATATACAGGTTTTTATTTGGATTGCTGTCATTGATATCTCGATCGATACGTATTTATATTCTCTAGTACATTACTTGAATGTATAATGTATATGTCAAACGCTTTTAAAACCAATATGCAGTTATCGATTGATAGCTCTGAGCTATCTATATGGAGCGCAACCATCGATCGATTAATGTGCATTCGAGCGATATGTAAGGCAGCCGTGAAAAATAGTTGTTGTTGGACACACATAGTGTCATTTTTTTGATTACTTTAATTAACCTTATAACGGTACCTATAACCTATAGTGAAGTAAATATACTCAACTATAGATGAATAGAAAACTGTCTAATTGAAGACAGACTATGCAAAATATTTTCATTTTTTTAAATAAATTTATTATACAGGATATTTCATTTCTCATGACTCTAAAAATCAGGATGGTTCACTACACATGACTTCACTAGAGTGGACTTGTACGAAAAATTCTTCTTCTTTTTTCTCATGCAATACAACTAATTTACTATATAGAGATACATAGAATGGTCGTTTGTGGCAGACTAAACTAAATATGTTCACTGCAGAAGTAAGTTCACTATTCAAGTCTTTAATAATGAGGATGGATCACTATACAGAAATTCATTATGGAGTATAGTTTTATGTAGCTATAGTTATTTTTGTAATTTTATGTAGCTAATACTTTGTACGCTTTCATTGATAAACTTTTATTATTATAATGTTAGTAGCAGTATTATCGTCTTTCATAATATTTTCATTCCATGCTAATGATGATTGTAGAGCTTGAATGAGGGAATAAAATTCATAATATGATTGTAGATTCATTAGAATTTCCCAGTGACCTCAGAGAGAATCATTGCTAATTTATCCACTGTTCGTATATTTAGAAATTTCGCGCGCGCTATTTATTTTCTATGCACTGACAGACAGAATGACTAGGTACCTATGGCACAATTCAAGAAATATATCCTGTATTTGAGTTTTGATAAATCCTCTGTACTGTGAACTTTATAATTTAATTACATATTGGGAGCCTCGTGGGTAAAGGACATTATTCTTCTGTTGTCTACCAGACTGCCTAGGTACTACCTAGCTAGCTATATAGAGAGATCTTCGAAGCTAACTAGGAACCAGCCATCATTAATCACCAAGATGCCGCGTATTAAAAACATTTCAGCAATATCCTATTCTTCTCAGGTGAGAAATTGTTATTAGGTACCTACCTATGTTAGAAAGCGCTATTAATTGCATTGCTTCTAGCTGCTAGCCTGTTGTGTAACTAATAATGTACCTAGTCGTAAGAAGAAAGAACAGGAAACCAGCAAAAAAACTACATTGTATGGACTTGTACCCAACTATATAGGTACCTATTCTATTTGCAAAATTAAATTCTTGTCAAATCAGTCTCCAAGATTTTATATTGATGACAATTGGTCTCCTAAGGACCTAGCTAGTAGCTAGGGTAAGTTCTTAATTATCAGTCAGTACCCTATTTTCGGACACATAAGAAAAAACGATATAAAAATAATTATTTAATATTTCTTTTAATTGGTATCCATGATACCTCAAACCTGCAGGTATCATGGATAGGCACCTACCACTTAAAATAAAAATTAAATAATAATTATTATAGGTATCATTTTTTCTTACGTGTCCGAAAATGGGGTACTGACCGATAATTAAGAACTTGCCCTACCCCAAGTAAAATAGGTAGTAGGTCTCATAAACTCGCCATTTGTCTCTCCAGCTCTCTCCAAAATTCAACAAATTCTCTCCAAAATGATCAAATTTTCATAAATTCTCTCCAAAATAACATTGTAGCATAGGAGAAAAATAGAAAAAACTCACCATTTGCATTTGAAAGACTCAGAATAACTGTCACAAACTCGCCATTAAAATGGCGAGTTTGGACATACTTTATTACTTGGGCCCCCTACCTACTTAAGATTTTCAAATGATTCCAAAATGTTACATGTACCTAGCCTGATGCCTGTCTAGTATAATTAGTAAATAGGTAGTAGGTACCTAATTACAATTTACAAGTAATTTTGGTAAACTCCTAGTTTAGTTGACCCCCAGTCTGTAGCTATTTGGTGCACAAAGTTCCACTGACTTTTTGAGAAAGCTGAGAAAATCCACCATAAATTTCAAGTAATTTGGCTGATCCACCAACATTTTTGCCCATTTTTCCACTGAAAATTAATGGTAACATAGGAGTAAATAGCTAAATACCTATCCACCGACTTTGTCAGAATATTATTTTCAATGAAAAAAAATTCCACTGACAAGTCGGTGGAATTTACCATGAAATACAGTCTGGGTTGACCCTTGGATAGGGTCAACTAAAGTACTAAACTAGGAAGCGAGTATATAATATAAAGGAATATTAATTTTTAAATCATATTTTACATATATTTATTGAGATTGAGGATCTGTTAACAAGACTATTCTCATTTACAAAATTTGGTAAATTTACCTTCAGTTGTCATTTTCCCAATATGTTTCCATAAGTCTTTCTCTTGAATTTGATCGGTATTATAGATACATATTACCTACATTCAAATAATATTTTATTTTCATTTAAATTTCAATTTAAAAAATCACAATAGTTATTATTCAACTGTCATAATATAAAATAATGTGAAGTTATTTTTTTACATAGGATTTATATACCTACCAGCTTCCTAGTTTAGTTGACCCTATCCAAGGGTCAACTAAACTAGGAGTTTACTGTAATTTCAAAGTAAACAGGAATTAATTAGGAAATAGGCCTGTTGTTAATTAATTAGGAAATAGTAGTCTTCAAGATCTATTACCTAGATCTTGCATAGATATAATCATATAGGCCTAACTAGGCCCCAATTAATAAAGCATGTCCAAACTTGCCATTTTAATGGCGAGTTCGTGACAGTTATTTTGAGCCCTCCCATTGCAAATGGTGAGTTTTATTTATTTTTCTCCAATGCTACAATGTTATTTTGGAGAGAATTAATGATAATTTGATCATTTTGGAGAGAATTTGTTAAATTTTGGAGAGAGCTGGAGAGACAAATGGCGAGTTTATGAGACCTACTATTTTATTTGGGCTAGGCCTAAATCAAATTTCACACTAAAGTGTCACCAAAGATGAAAGACCTTTGATGACGACAACATGGATGCACTTTTCAGACCTGCCAGACTGTATTTATCAAAGTGTATTTCATGGTAAATTCCACCAACATGTCTGTGGAATATTTTCCCCTCTCAAAATAATGTTCTAGCAAAGTCGGTGGATTTTTTTAGCTAGCTGATTCTTATTCAATCCTAGACTATGTTACTATTAATTTTCAGTGGCTAAATCTTAAATAGGGAAGATGTTTTGGATCTGCCAAATTGTTGGTGGATTTGTTCAACTTTTTTAAAATGTCAGACTCCACTCTGGAAAATACCTTAGGGTAGCTAACAGATGAATTTTAGAGGCTAAATGCTGTGGATTATACAGTTTCCATTATTTATTACTGTATTTAAAGGTTTGCTAAACTCAACAGAGTGATTAATCCATCAGAAAAGACCACTTTTTCCAGAGTGGAATTGTCAGTGGGATTTTGTGCACCAAATACAAACTGGTAGAATGTGTCCATAGCATATTTATAGCCAATTAAGTTATTAATTTAGGTTAAATTATTAATTTAGGTTAAATTATTAATTTAGGTTAAATTATTAATTTTTGTTGAATAACTTAAATTATTAATTTTTGTTGAATAACTTAAATTATTAATTTAGGTTAAATTATTAATTTATGTTGAATAACTTGAATTATTAATTTAGGTTAAAATATTAATTTAGGTTAAATTATTAACCTACTTACTTAGGTACATTGTTAAATTTTGCAGAGCCCAAATTAATTCAGATGTCTATTGTCCAATAATACTCTATTACCACTGAGTCTATTTGGCTTAAAATTAAATTTTTGAAATAATTCCAATATTTAGGTACAGCAATTAAATTTTTTATTATGAACAGAAAAAGAGATTTCTACAAATATTTTACCAATTTCAGAAGACTGGTGATGACTTATCATAATCATAAAAAAAGACAGGATACAAATTTGAAATTTGAAGATGAATTGGTCAATTGGTGAAATTTAGATAAATTTTAAATACCTAGAGCAGTGGTTCTTAAAGTATTTTTCTTGCGCACCCCTTGCTGTTCTCAGGCACCCCCTGAGCATTGTATTGCATTGAAATAGATTGAAAAACTACAATTATAATATACGTATTTGGTTACTATGATGTTAGAAAAGTTCAAATATACTTCATGTATATTAACAGCAACCATGCATGATATGAACAGCAGCCATCAAGCTTTTAAAGTTATAAGTATTGCATAAAACATCAATCCCACGCACCCCCTATACACATTCCAGGCCCCAAAGGGGTGCCGGGCACCCCACTTTAAGAACCAGTGACCTAGAGTGAATCATTTAAGAGTACCTACAAATTACAATTGCATTTAGACTCAAGCTACTTCTAGTTCTGTAATAGTAGAAGAGAAGACTACTATTAGTATTACAGAGCCATATTCAAAGTGAAATTATTTAATTTGAAGCAAGTTCATATTTCTCACTCTTTGCACAAGAGTGACAAAATTATTTTAATTATTCAGAGTCTAGCTTTTCTCCTGATTCAAGTTCATTTCATAGAAAATTTATGATAATTTGATTACTTAGGAGATAAATTTAGTTTCTTTTGGAGAGACAAAATGAGAGTTTATGAGCCATACTATTTTGCTTGGATATGCCATATCAAATTAATGTTTCAAGCACACTACAATATGAGGATAAAATATTGAACTAAACACTCTCCTACAGTACAGCATTTATTCTCTGTAAATTAATTGCCAAAAATCTTGTAAAATATCACCAATTAGGCACAGTGTAGATTTTAGAAATTAGATTATTTTTGGTCATATCTTACCTAGCTTTATTATATAATTCATATTTAATTGAAATTGTTTCTGCAGCAATTGCTTTAATTAATTATTGATAGCATAACAACTCTAAATGTTATCATTCTTATTAGCTATATTTATCTTTTCAGGACCCTAAGCAATCTCTTCAAAATTTCCTGACGGCTGACAAGCCCTGGCTAATATCCTCTGAAGATAAATCTGGCAAACTCACAGCTGATCTGCAGTTATCCAAAGCTACCACCATATCTTATGTGGATGTGGGTGAGTTGCAACTGTAACTATAATGAGTCCTTAATGAAACTAATGAGTATTTTGAGATTTTTATCAGATCCTTGACATCCTTTTCAAATGAAGAGTAGAATAAATCATCTGAAGTAACTAAGACAATATTTAATATGTTACTGTTTTGTTCTAACTAAATTAGTAAATATATTGATTAATTTATTTTGAGCTGAAGTTCAAATCACCACAAATTCATCTTACAAGAATACAAAAGAATATTTTAAAGAAATAAAATGGAATTTATGATCAGTCAAGCAAGCATGTTTCGATCATATAAGTCAAAGTAACATATCACTTTCAACTGTTAATAATTTCCTTTTTAAACTTAATAAATAAAAGTTATATCTTTTTTTCCTAAGGCAATCACAACAGCATCACTTTGAGTATAGAGGTTAGCAGGTCACTAGGCAATGCATCAGCTGTGTTACTCCCCTCTGCTGTACTCATGACTCCTCAGCAGTTCAGACTAGAGGAAAACAATAAGGCTGTCAGGATGTTCAAAACCAGTAGGTTAAGCAAGGTAGAACAATTTCTCACACATATACTGATTACTAATGAGAATGGATAGAAAATTCCAGGAAATGATGACTATATGTTACTGTACCCTGGTAAATTCATTTGTAAATGATCAAACTTACTTATTTTTAACCCTCATTTTATTATTTTGCCTGTAAGTATCTTTACTTATAATATAGGCTTGTGTTTCTTCTATAATTTTAACAATATTATCTTATGAATTTTCTACCCATTCTAATTATCCTTTTGATTGAAATGGAAATTTGATGTAGATTTTATTAAAAAAAATGTCTCTCATTTCTACAGGTGATCTGAACAAAGACGCAGTGAATGAAAAGTGGGACAGAGTGCGAATAGTCTGCAGTCAGCCCTTCAAGAGAGATGTTCAGTTTGGTCTCTCCTTCCTCAAACTCTACACAACTGATGCAGAAGAACAGGAGAGAAAAACTCCTACCCTCACAGATCTCAATAATATTTCTTCAAAATCTTCTTCTGAGGCACCTAAAGTTGTGATAGTTCCTTCTAAATTTATACAGAAAAATAAATCGCATAATATGTACACTGGCAACTCCTCTGCCACTGATTATGATTTGCTGAAGAAATTACAGAACAAGCAGAATGTTTATCAGAGTAGGAGAACACCTGTAATAAAACCTTCAGAAAAGAGAGTTAACCCTGATTGCAAATCCCCTCGATCGAAGTTCTTTGAAAAATTAAACTCCGAGTCCAATAAACCTCTAACAAATAAAATTAATAAATCTTCAGTTAAAGGCGAGACTAGATCGTCCATGAATGTTCCAAAGAAACTTCCATCGAATGTAAATAATGCACATAAAGAAAATGTGTCTGCAGTTGAACCAAGTAAAAGGTAAATATACATTCTATCACTATTCTCAATATCTTATTATTTATGGATATTAACTTTAATGTTGGCTGCTCTTTTCAGATCTTCTAATTCATCTCCAAGTTTTTCTACAAAGAAAACTGTTCAGAAATTTCCGTCATTCCCATCTACGTGTAATTCTTCTAGCAGTTATGGTACTGATGGTAAGTAGCTATTAATATTAAATAATTAACTAAATCAGTGCAAGATACCAGTACACGAAGTAAAAATCGTACCTATGTCTCCTCGGTATCAATCAATGTTTTTATGAATTAAGGGATATATTTTATGTTTATTTGTTCTCCCATTTTTCAGAAAATGTTTCTTCCATCAATTACTTGGAAAGTGTTCAAGAAAAGCAGAAACAATTTGAATACGATGCGCTTGAATTTCTTATATCTCTCAGCCTCACTTTGGATCAAATAAACCACCTTAAAGTGTCTGGTACGTAAACATATCTTTTGTTATAATGTTAGAAATGTTTCTTAGATTTTCCATATGAGCAACCGAATGTTTCAGATGTGAGAAGGCAATTTGAAGGGCTCAACAGCAGGACTTTAACTCAGGGTGAACGCTTAATATTCAAAGAGTTAGCGCTAGACTTCTGTAAGAGGCGCTGTGATGTGCTTGAGAAGATGGCGATGAATGAAGCGGCCAGAAAGTTACACGGTCAGGTTATAGATGTCAATTGTGATGAGGAAGAGGTGGTGAACATTCCTCCTCCTACAGTTACTAATTTAATTAATCAATCGAAACTATTAGGCAATTTTAATTCCAAAACACAAGATAGGGAGAAATTGATCGAAGATTCAAATAAGAGTTCACCATATGTAGCAAATAAAGATACTTCAAAACCTAAATTTACATTTAAAAGATTGAGTGATACACAGTCTGATAGTTCTAATGAATGTTCTCCAAAAAGCTCTAAAAAGGCAAAATTCAGACAAGATAATCCAATAGAATCTATATCTGCCGTTGGTTTGCACCGCAACAAATTATCTCTGATAGATTCCAATAGCATGAATAATGAGGATACATTGTCGAGACAAACGCCAAGTAAGAAAAATAAAGTCTTGAAGAACTCTCCATCTGTTGCCAACACTGTCAATGTTTGGCTGCCTTCTCCAAAAACTGATGCTAAAACAAAGCCAAATAACAGAACTTCTCTAAGTGGAAATGTGGATAAAGTGACTAAATCTGCAGAACCTATCAAAAATACAAAATCTTCAGAACCCGTCAAAAAGCCGTTCTCATTCCGTAGCATTGTTAACCTTGATGATGACGAGGAGGACATTCTTGCTGTAGAAATGGTTACTAAAAGAAAAGAGGCTAAAAATTCATTGGAATCTGCCTGTGATAATATCAATAAGTGGATTAGTGTGGACAGGACAGCAGATGAAGTAAATAAAGAAGTGAAAGGAAATAGTAATGGTGGACATACTTTGGGGCAAAAACCTAAAGACAAATTCGGAGTTAATGTATGACCTACAAATAAGAATTTCCTTTTAAGTAAGACTGATTAATTAATCTTCCAAATTATAATGTATTCATTAGATCCTGTTATAAAACGCTAGAAAGTATGTTTTTATTTGTAGTAGGATAGAGAATATACTTTTGAATATTTGTTATCATTTATAAAAATTTATAAATAAACTTAATAGCTATTTATAGTCATTTATTCACATATAATCATATCCACAATATTTTGAAGCTGCAAAGTCCTGTTCATCTAATATACAATTATAAATTATAATACAATAAAACCTATTTCAGAAACTAAATGGTGTAACTTTTAGTTTCATTGTACAAAACTATCCGAAATTTAAAATTGAATTAATATAGAGAGCTAGAATATCTACTGAATTTTTAAACAAAACTATTAGTTCTTTGCATAAAGTTTATAGTATTTATTTTATTACATATAATTATTGTAAAGAGTGAAATTCAATGCATTTTTAAAAGATGACATTAGGGGAAAGTCACAGTACACGAAAGTGGGTAATGATAACCCTCACTTTCCGAGCACTGCAACTCTCCTCTTAACCTTGTTTTTAGTTTATTATATAAATATATACAATGATACCATTTACAAACCCTGTAACTTCTAATATTAGCAGTGATTCATTTAAAACTAGTTTTTGTGCTATGATCTTTTAATGATTGAAATTGTAACTATTAATAAAATAGCTCCATTAGTATATATCTATATTTTTCATGGGTCGCTCTCGTTTGACATATTTATCTATTTTCAAATTGTTTTCAGTTCCAAAGCATTCTTAATAAAATAATATCTCTATAGATTTAGTGTGTATGGCCTTAGAAGATATTCTCTTTGAATTATATTGCACAGAGTAGATAGTAGGTGTTTGTTCAACTGGTGGAGATGTAGCGCAATATAGAGGCTATTAATGCACCTAAAATGATGCAATGTGAGGCAGTCTGCACTGTGCTGCTGTTACAGAGATCACCTGCACAGAAACATGCGTACACCTGAAATGTGAGAACTGTTATTTGAAGACAATTGTACCTATTGCTATTTTTACTGATTTTCATTTACAATAACAAACATAACTTTTACTAGTCCAACATTAATCTTCTTGCCCCGCACTCACCCTTCTCTTGTCCCAAACCACTTCACCGCATCTCTCCGTGTTGTCTGGTGGTGGTCTTTGTAGGCAGGATCTGGCTGTAGCCAAGTCATGATCTGCAGAAAGTAACCATGATAATTTACCATTCTCTCGAAACTTTGTTGATTCTTTTCAAGTGTCACTCACCTTCTCCATTGGGGTCCCCCTCTATCACTTTGTTGCACCACCCCGATGCACAGCCTATGGCCTCCACATCCCTCACCAGGTGGGTGGCGTTGAAGGGGAAGTGATCTTTGCAGTCACCCAATTTGCCTCTGGAGCGACAGGCGAAGCAGCGCCTCTGTCCTGAAATAAGTTACTCATGTAAACACTAAATAATAACTTTATTCATAAAAAATGATAAAATAGACTTCAAAAAAAGGCTGCATTTTTTTTTTATCTATTGAAACAGAATGTTACCTCACAAGATATAAACTGTTAAATTACACGGTAATATTTAAACATTGGAACAAATGAAGGAAAAAATCCTAAAATTTAAGGTAAAGCAACTGAAATATTATATTCACTAGTGTAATTTGCAGTTAAAAATAACAGGTTTTCATCAATAGCAATTTATTACCAGTTATTTGTGATTTCAATTAAAATTATTTTAATTCAATTACAATTAATTTTTATGCATAGTCTGATTTATTTCATAGATAAAATACTTTATAAAAATGGAGTGCATTGTTTTACACTAATTATGCTGAGGTGTTTAAACACATCAGTGACAGACAATGATATAAATATATAACAAGAGTGAATATTAATATATCTAACATTTCATTCAATATATTCCCGTGCGTATCATGGTTATGTTTTTCGTGTTTAATACCCGTCATGAAAAAGCGGAGACCAAATAAACACACTACGGGTATTATTAGGATAGACTAGTGTACTTCCCAATTAAAATCAATGTGTTATCAATAGTAAAAAGAAAACTATATATATTTAAAAATTTAATAAAATATATGTAGAAAAATTATGTGTAAGAAAATATATGCAAAAGAATTTGTGTGAAAAGCGTTCATGTAAAAATAATTATGTTAATAAAATGTATGTAAATAATTTTTTATCATATATTAAAATGATAAAGCGTTACATTTTTCTAGTAACCGGAACAAAGACACACTGTATTAGTATATAGGGAGATAAACCAATGCTATCTATTGCGATTGAAAGTAAACTTTTTGATTATTTCTTTTATATATACAATTACTTGTATACTTACAAAGTCTTCTTGTTTTTAAAAGAAAAAGAATGTTTTTTAAATAAATGAAAATAGCTTATGAGTTATACCTATATAGTCTTATCGATAGACTAGGTAAGATATTTATTATCTGGGTATAGCAAATAGGCAAAAGTTAACTAACGATTTTTGTAATTTTTATTTTGCTAATGAATATTCCTTTTTATTCAAAGAATTAATCTATAAATTTTTCTCATTTAATATATGATAATCCGTAATACATATATAATTACTTTAAACTATCGATGGGACCGGGTTATAATGTTCATTAACCCATGTAATAACTAATATTTTATGATAAAAAATGACCTAATTTCAAAATTGTAGAATTAAAGATATTATTTCCTATTTAATGATGATTTATTCATTCAGTGCCATAGTTCAGGCACTCCTAGACAGAAAATGTCAAATAGCGTAGAAATTAGGCATGAAGAATGCGACAAAAACTGTAAGACCTTCGAAAAGTTTGAACTGGAGCAGTGAAATGATTTTCCCAAATATTTCACAGGTATTCATTCACAGAATTGATTTTATATATCAATTGAGGTATTTACTTCCTTCTCAATGATTTGTAAGATTGGAATGTCTGGAAAAGAAAACCACTCCTCGTGACATTTCCTATGTGGTTAACCTTCTGGAAAAATGATAACCAAATGACTTTTCTCACCTTCACAAACTGATATTAATAAACTAACAGCAATTATTGTAATAAATAATTTAATATTGTTTGATTTATTCATTTTAGATGTGAAGAGTTTATCGTTCTTGAGATAATTCTATTCAGTAGCGACGCACTCACACCCTCACTCTGTGAACATATTTTAGAAACTGAGAGTAGAAAACTAGAAACGCAAGTTACTCAACACGTACAAGTTATACACCGCAAAGACAATTAAAAGAAGTTTTGAAATAATGAATTAATTAGAATAGCCTGAATAGGATATAATTCAGTAAAACAAAATCTTGATAACGCATTTGATCTTATGAAATTAAGTTGAAACGGAATTAACTTTGATTGCCTATTAGGTAGGTATATTGACCTTTTCTTAATATCAAATTCGTAATCAAAACAAATATTTTAATAATGTAATTAACACACTGAACAATATTAGGAAGTTTTATTGGTAGTACCCACCCATCAATGATAGCCTACTTATTATTATGTATTTAGTTATCTTGAAGTTCCTTACTTTTTTTCGGATTGTTCACAATAAAATATCCGGCTTTCATTATATTCTGCATGGAAGGGTGTGTTGCAATTCACATAAGTTGCAAGCCAACTATTACTACCAAATTAGGAACTATTTATATTAGGTATTAGCTAACTGTTATAATTAAATAGATCCTTTGATAAACGACACGAATTAGCCTTGTTGGGATGACCGTGGAGTGTCATTAAATTCAATAGCTAAATTGTAATGAAAAGGTTAAATTTAAGGTTTAAATTAACGTTAGTACAACTACCTAACTACAGGCTATAGACTACAGTACACTAGTCTAACTGTCACTCTAAGTCTCTAACAAAGTAATAATATGGAATAATGCCAGTCTGCTGAATTTGCGAAATTTTTAACATTATCTGTGCAAACAATCCTTAATTTCCTCCTGAGTGTTATTTAGGGTCATACCGTCATGCAATGATACAGGTAAATTGCGAGTTGCGACCCTTTAATTTTTAATTGCGGCCCCCTTGGGCCTCGGCCTCAGACTCTGAAACATTTAAACCAAAATTACATTAAAATGGCATAGGTAGCTATCAAAAGAAGCCAGTCTGCTGTCTGCAGAATGTGTCTCTTCTCCCGCAGAGATTTTAATTTGAGAGACAGTTACTCTCTGACTCTCAGTAGTCACTAGTCAGTACTTGTAGCAGATTCAAAATCACCCGCAGCTAAATTAATGGTAACATAGGAATTAATTCAAAATCTCCCGCAGCTAAATTAATGGTAACATAGGAATTAATTCAAGATCTCCCGCAGAGATCTCCAATTTCTAAAAATTCAATCAAAAACTCCCGCAGAGAGTCTTGGAAAAATGTTCCATATTCTGCAGACTCCAGTCTGAAAAGTACAGCAGGATTTGTGGATTAATCCTGCGCCCATGTCTTATTTAATTCCTATGTTCCCATGTTATTAACTTATTAGCTGCGCCCAAATCCCAATTTCTGTAAAAAATCCTGGGTCTGAGGAGACTTTCTTTTCAGACTGGTGCAGAGTGCAGACTGGGTAAAATAGAAATAAATAGCCAAAAATCCTCCGACTTTGCCAGAATATTATTTTCACAGGGGAAAAAATTCCATTGACATGTCAGTGGAACTGGAATTTACCACCAAAATACTAAATAGTATCATAGTATGGCATAATGGCTCTTAAACTCTCCATTTGTCTCTCCAAAAATCACCAAATTTCTCTCCAAAATAGCATTGCAGCCAGCATAGGAGAAAATGAGATATTTCTCGCCATTTGCAATTGAAGGTCAAGGACTCAAAATAACTTTCACAAACACGCCATTAAAATGGCGAGTTTGGACATGCTTTTATTACCTGGCAATGGTGTTTGTAAAAACATCAATTACCCGGTTACACTAAATACCGAATTACACCGAATTATACCGAATTACACTATACTCAATACCGAATAACACCGCACTACACCTAATTATACCGAATTACACTATATTACACAATAATCAATACCGAATTACGCCTGATTATACCGAATTACATTCCACTGAATACCGAATTACCAGTCTGCAGAATGCGTCTCTTCTCCCGCAGAGATTTTAATTTGAGAAACAGTTACTCTCTGACTCTCAGTAGCAGATTCAGAATCTCCCGCAGCTAAATTAATGGTAACATAGGAATTAATTCAAAATCTCCCGCAGCTAAATTATTGGTAACATAGGAATTAATTCAAGATCTCCCGCAGAGATCTCAAATTTATAAAATTCAATCAAAAATTCCCGCAGAGAGTCTTTGAAAAATGTTCCATATTCTGCAGACTGGCCGAATTACACCTGATTATACCGAATTACATTCCACTGAATACCGAATTACACCTGATTATACCGAATTATGCCTGATTATACCGAATTACCTTCCACTGAATACCGAATTACACCTGATTATACCGTATTATGCCTGATTAAACTGAAATATGCCTGATTATACCGCATTTCGCCTGATTATACCGAATTACATTCCACTGAATATCGAATTACATCTGATTATACCAAATTACGCCTGATTATACCGAATTACACCTGATCATACCAAATTACATTCCACTGAATACCGAATTACACCTGATGTCTTACACCACGATTGGACAGTGACAAAATAGGGGTACGGTCTTGAGCCCCCCCAGTCTTGAGCTCCCTCCCCCCCCCCCCCCCCCGGTCATGAGCCCCCCTAGGTCATAA
>CANNZV010003889.1:0-23682 GCA_947561585.1 Caprella mutica | reverse complement strand
ATGTAATTAAACAAGCAGTGTGTATTTCAACAAACTACTGTATACAACAAGCTAAACTAGATTACGTGCACTCGTTAGAGCACATACCTTCGCCGCCGCACTGACCCGTTCTCTCCCAAAGTCTAATAAACTGGTAACTGGACATTGACCAATCGTCCCACCAAGTTTCAGACAATTTGGTTAAAACTTTTCGAGTTCTTGAGCTACAAATGGCCTTGACCTTGATCTTTAACCTTTGACCTGATTGCTCCCGAAATCTAACAATATGACAGGTTATTCGTTCAAATAAGCTAGGCAATCTTCTTAGGTGTACAATTTTTTTTTTAATTTAACGTTTTAGATGAAAAATATAGCATTTACTCTCTTAATCTTGACCTTTGACCTCAAAGTCTTCAGCTGACACAAGATTTATTGGAACAAATAATTTAGATTTTATATTGGTTGGAAAATTAATATTTACTATACTACTATTATAAATAAGGATAAGGGATATATTTGAGCTGAAAGTCTGAAACAGGTGCGTTAGACAAAGAAAAAATATATATATAAAAGTACAAGAAAAGAAATCCTTATTTTGAAAAGTGAAATTGTTGTGTAGAGTTTAAAAATGTAATTTATTAATACTAAATTCACTACGATTTATTAATAATTACGTATAAATATTTATTATTTTTACCAATATTAATTATAGGTTCATAAAGGTTACCAAATTTTAGTAGGGGTTAAACGTCTGCTTCGACCATATCGTTGACGTCAAAAGGAAATTAAATACAAGGAACTGGAAGAAGCAGTCAGAAAGGAAAATGGCTCCATGAACAAAGTCACCAACCACCGTCGGTGACAAAGCTCATGGATTCAGAGAAGCTACTCCTTGAATGCCGTCACTTAGCAAGGAATGTGACGAAACGGGACACAAGCACTGGTGGCTGCACTCACACGGATGGAAGAGGAAAATGAAGAGGTGATACTTAATGAAACCTTACATAAAATCTAAGACCTCGTATAGTTGAAGAGCATTACTCTAGCATTATCCTCTAAAACTGCGAGTAGTAAGTATTAAAAATGATGAACATGGTAAAAATGAAAAAAAAGACAATGCATAATTATTGCATAATCCTAATTACAACAGTTCGGGCCCCCTTCATTTTCCATTCACCACAGACAGTTTCAGGATACAGCCCCTTGACAGAGCTCAATTGAAGCATTTTGATGTAAAAAAATTTACGTATTTTTAATTTTGTCCCTTAAAAGTTACATATTAAAATGCTGGGACATATATGTCTAAATCGTAGTGAGAGGGCTAAATTTTTCAAATAAAATTCTATAGAAATTAAAACTTAATACATTTTGGGGACGTCTCAAAAAGTCTGACACCCCAATAGTCAGTCCGACAGTTACATCTTTCTGTATTATTATTTCTCGTTTTATTTTTCGATTGAAATAAAAATTATAATTAAATAGGTATAGGTACTAGACTACATATATACATATAATATTTACATAACTTATATAAACAATTCAGTAATTTTCCTTAATTTCATTTTTCTAATGTTATATGTATTCCTATCTAATTTAACTTATATAAACAATTCAGTAATTTTCCTTAATTTCATTTTTCTAATGTTATATGTATTCCTATCTAATTTATTCTAATATTATTAAAAGCTGTCCCTCATTCGATTTCATCATTTGATGTAGTTTTTTTGTATCCGCTAGTTGTACTGCACACTTATTGATTATTTAATAACCGGGCAGGACGACATATAAATTTTATGTTAAATCAGTAATAAACTACAAAATTGTCGGACTAATGGGGTGTCGGACTAATAGATAGTAACCATACATTTTGATAATGATAATGCTGTGAAGCCTAATTGCCCATAATCATTGCAGTGTAATAACTTTAAATTAATATCGAAAAATCCTGACCAATGATCAAGGATAAAATTAGGTGTAATTCGGTAATCAGTGTAGTGTTATTCGGTATAATTATGTGTAATTCGGTATAATTTGGTGTGATTCGGTATTGATTATTGTGTAATATAGTGTAATTCGGTATTGATTATTGTGTAATATAGTGTAATTCGGTATTGAGTATAGTGTAATTCGGTATTAGTATAGTGTAATTCGGTATAATTTGGTGTAATTCGGTTTAATCAGGTATAATTCGGTATTGATTATTGTGTAATATAATGTAATTCGGTATTGAGTATAATGTAATTCGGTATTGACTATAGTGTAATTCAGTATAATTTGGAATTGAGTAGCCTATATTGTAATTCGGTATTCAGTGTAGTGTAATTACTAATTAGGTACCTATAATCAGGTGTAATTCTGTTTTGAGTATAATGTAATTCGGTATAATTCTGTGTAATTCGGTATTCAGTGTAGTGTAATTCGGTATAATTTGGTATAATCAGGTGTAATTCAATATTAAGTATAGTGTAATTCGGTGTAATTCGGTATTGAGTATAGTGTAATTCGGTATAAATTATAATTCTGTGTAATTCGGTATAATCATGTGTAATTCGTTATTCAGTGTAGTGTAATTCGGTATTCAGTGTAGTGTAATTCTGTGTAATTCGGTATTCAGTGTAGTGTAATTCTGTGTAATTCGGTATAATCATGTATAATTCTGTGTAATTCGGTATAATCATGTGTAATTCGGTATTCAGTGTAGTGTAATTCGGTATTCAGTGTAGTGTAATTCGGTATTCAGTGTAGTGTAATTCGGTATTCAGTGTAGTGTAATTTGGTATTAGTATAGTGTAATTCGGTATAATTCTGTGTAATTCGGTATTCAGTGTAGTGTAATTCTGTGTAATTCGGTATAATCATGTATAATTCTGTGTAATTCGGTATAATCATGTATAATTCTGTGTAATTCGGTATAATTCTGTGTAATTCGGTATAATCAGGTGTAATTCGGTATTCAGTGTAGTGTAATTCGGTATTCAGTGTAGTGTAATTTGGTATTAGTATAGTGTAATTCGGTATAATTTGGTGTAATTCGGTATAATTCTGTGTAATTCGGTTTTCAGTATAGTGTAATTTGGTATAATCAGGTGTAATTCGGTATTGATTATTGTGTAATATAGTGTAATTCGGTATTCAGTATAGTGTAATTCGGTACAATTCGGGATTGAGTATAGTGTAATTCGGTATAATCATGTGTAAATCGGTATTAAGTGTAGTGTAATTCGGTATAATCAGGTGTAATTCGGTATTGAGTATAATGTAATTTGGTATAATTCTGTGTAATTCGGTATTATCAGGTGTAATTCGGTATTGAGTATAATGTAATTCGGTATAATTCTGTGTAAATCGGTATTCAGTATAGTATAATTCGGTGTAATTCGGTATTCAGTGTAGTGTAATTCGGTTTAATCAGGTGTAATTCGGTATTGAGTATAATGTAATTCGGTATAATTCTGTGTAATTCGGTATTCAGTATAGTGTAATTCGGTATAATTTGGTATAATCAGGTGTAATTCGGTATTGATTATTGTGTAATATACTGTAATTCGGTATAATTCGGTATTGAGTATAGTGTAATTCGGTATAATTCGGTGTAATTCGGTATAATTCGGTGTAATTCGGTATAATTCGGTATTTAGTGTAACCCCAATTACCTACTCAATTTACCCACTCTGCCAGCCAGGTAATAAACCAGTATGCAGATTATGCACAATCAGTCTCCGGAATCCGGATATTTAATTTTTGGGCAATTTCTCTCCAAAGATTTTCAAATTTCTCTCCAAAATGGTCAAAAATCTCCTAATACTCTCCAATAATTACATGTAAGCATAGGAATTAATTAGGAAACTGTCACCGGATAATTCAGGAGATTAATTTCACGGCCTGCATAGTTGCCGGATAAACTTCACAACTTCAGGCATCTTCTGCAGACTGGGTAATGAACAATGTCCAAACTTGCCATTTTAATGGTGAGTTTGTGACAGTTTTTTTGAGTCCTTCAATTGCAAATGGTGAGAAATATCTAATTTTCTCCTATGCTACAATGTTATTTTGAAGAGAACTTATGGTAATTTGATCATTTCTGAGAGAAATTTCATGATTTTTGGAGAGCTGGAGAGACTAATGGAGAGTTTATGAGCCATACTATTTTATTTGGAGTCTTAAGACTGCCAGTTTGCAGAATATGGGATATTCTCTCTGAACAATTTAGAATTAATTCCTATATTTACATTAATTTTGCTATGAACGGAATAAAAGATCTCTACAAACACTTTACCAGTTTCTGCAGACTGGCCACTCTGCATAATGTGTCTCTGCCGCAGAGATTTTAATTTAAGATAAAGCATAAGGATGTTTTCAAGTTTAAAATATTCTCTAAGTCAAATTTCTTCATTAAAGTGTCTTAAATGTTGCTACCTGGATCCATTTTTTCACTAAACTGTCAACTTTTCACTTTCCTACCACACTTTGAAACATGGATATTTAGTATATTAACATTAATTTTCCTATGAACCTCAGAACCCAAACTGCAAAACTGATTTTAATTTTGACTTCTATTCTCAGTTAAATACATGTAAATATAGTAGGAAATTAATGATTGTTTGCACAGAAAATGTTAAAAATGTCCCATATTCTAATTTCTGCAGACTGATTAGCTATGCACTATGATTATGAACCATTCTGCAAAAGATGGGTGAAGTTTATCTGGCGACTGTTGAGGCCTTTAAATTAACCTTCTGCCCTGTGGCTTCTGCAATATCAGAATATCTGGCTACAATTTTCCAATTAATTCCTATGTTTACAAATTACATAATTTACATGTAATTATTGGAGAATATTTTCAACATTTTGTGATTTTTGGTCTTTTTGGAAAGAAATTTGAAAATCTTTGGAGAGAAATCCCACTTGCTGCATTTCAATTAATATCATTTGATCCATTATTTCAGTTTCATTGACTATATTTCAATAAATCTATACAATTATGTCAACTAAATTTCAAGATGACATGAATAGCATCCCACTTGCTGATGATGACCCAGCAGGTAAGTTCTTATGTCTACAATATGATTATCTGGTATTCCATTGAAAAAAGGTTAATATAGAAGATCTAATGTCAACAAGATAATTGTGTTGAAAGAATGTTATAAATTTCCTATCCAATGTTCACAGTTGTCATCAATGATGAAAATGGTACTCCAAGAGGCACCCACAGTAACTCTAGGCAGTCCCTCGAATCCATTCCTTCAGCTTATTCCAACGACTCTGGCAGTCCTCTCCACCATAGTAAGTAACTAGGTAACTAGCTCCTCTCCACCATAGTAAGTAATTAGGTAATTGTATTTGTAGCTCCTCTTCTTCATAGTAAGTAACTAGGTAAACTAGCTCCTCTCCACCATAGTAAGTAACTAGGTAATTGTAGCTCCTCTCCACCATAGTAAGTAACTAGGAAACTGTAGCTCCTCTCCACCATAGTAAGTAACTAGGTAATTGTAGCTCCTCTCCACCATAGTAAGTAACTAGGTAACTGTAGCTAATCTCCAGTATAGTATGTAACTAATTATTCTTCCTTCCCTAGAATTACTATCAATTTGATTTAAATTAGCTAATTTTGTTTTATTATATTCACACTCTCATGATTTAATTGATGACACCATAGAGTGAGAATGGAAAGAAATAGAAATAGCCTGACGTGTTGTGGATAGTGTTTCTTAGTTGTGATGCAATTTTGGGGTTTGAAATCTAGTGAGAAAATTAAATTCTCTCTTTTGAATTTGCTATTTCTTAACCCGTACATTTAGGGTGGCCTTATTTTGGGACAAAAATCTGGATAGAGGCAGGCTGTGAGCAACCGTGTTCGGGTTAACGGTCTGACCCTCCATTCCAACTCTGTAACAAAGTTATTAACTTCTCATATTTTCTGAATGTTAATAAGAAATATATATGAAAATAATCAAAGTATATTTTATTAGAGTAAATCTTTTTAGTTTTGTTTAATTTCTGAGGAGACTATTTAGCTAGTTCTAAAAATGTTAACTCAAGAGTTTATTACAGGTGGAGATGGAGGTGACGTCACACCTGATGAACATGAGGAAAAAGCGAGACTAATTGCCCAGGTGAGTGATTTACTATTATTTACACTAGATAAATGCTTTACCTGTTACAAGTGACAGGTAAACTAAATAGCTGAAATGTACAATCTATAAGCAGTGAAATAGAGTCAAATAGAAATAACCAATGTTAACCAACCCTAAAACTAGTGAAACAATAGCAATTAACATGTCTAACATTTTGTTCCTTAATATTTCGAATCACTTTTGCACATAAGTTAACACCTACGAAATTAATTGCTCTGTTTTTTTAAATATTTTTGCATTCAGGTTATGGTACGTGGTTACTGACTTGTGCTAATTTTCAACATTTTGTAAAACATGAATGAGCAGAGTAGATTTTGAAGAGAAGTTCTATCTATTTCCCTTCAGCCGTTCAATGTCATATCCAATGGATAAATCTCTATTTTTCCGCTAGAGGAGTAGCTAATTCATTAAAAACCATATAAATATTTTTTCCATATATCGTTTAATGACATCCTGATAACTAATAAATAGTGCTAAAAAAATTCCCATAAAATATGCCTTGGGTGTTCAAGGGTTTATTTTGGCCCATTAACCTGATTTTCAAATATTTGAATTTTTTTTCAACAATTATCATGGATCTTGATGTTCATAATGATAAAGAAAGTTAATACAAATATCATTTAATCCTATTTTATAAAAGCTAAAATATCACTAAAGTTATTTTTCCTTTATTTTAATTGTCAAAATAAAAACATTCTCTAATATTTAACTTGAAGTTTGCCTAATTATAAACAGTGCCAAAACAACTACATTCTTAACTTCCATTGCTAATATCTTCTACCTTCTCCATGTCTTATCTTTTTGTAAGTTTTTCTCACTAAATGTTTCCAGGTTCTAGAACTCCAAAACACGCTGGATGACTTGAGTCAAAGGGTCGACAGTGTGAAAGAAGAAAACCTGAAACTGAAGAGTGAGAACCAAGTACTGGGGCAGTACATCGAGAACCTGATGTCTGCATCCTCGGTATTCCAGTCCACGTCTCCCAAGGCTAAGAAGAAGATCACAAAATAAACATTTAGTCTCTTTAAATTTGAAGCACTTTGCACCCTGTAGCTTGATGCCCTTTTTATATGGAGTCAGAGGTATATCATTGGGATGGTGACAATATGCTTTCAAAATTATAGATACTGAAAATAGTATAGACGGAGTGAATTCAAGAGTGTTGAATGGTTCTACACCAGCGGTACATAGTATTTGATACCATTTCTTGTCATCTATGGTCTTCTTAAGATCTATGATTTTAAAGCATATTGTCACAACCCTATTCATTATCCATCATAGTGATGGTATTTATTATTGTTAATATTTGAGGTGTACTCCTCTGTGTAATATTTGTTTATAATTTTATTAGTTAAGACTACCTATAATCTCGGCCATAATTGGCTAGCAAATTAACATTTAAAGAAATAGATGGGAATTATTTTCAATGTAATTTCAATCAAATTACTACTGAATACAATATATATTTTCCAGGTAGCTATTAGGATCTCATTTATAATACTTCAGTTATTATTTTACAAAAAAAAAATTAGTAGTTATTTTAGATTGATAGACTGTTTCGAATTAATAACTTTAAAGCTTTATAATAATATTAATATTTCAGTGCTTGTATTAACATTCCATCTATAATATTATCCCATTATTTAACGTATTTTATAAAAACTACCAATTGGTTCACTCGAAGCAACGCCTTTTTTCACATCTAAGTAGAGAGACCTTTGAAGAATTTTAGATAGAAACTAACTAACAAAAATGTGTTCAATACTTTGATAACTACCACTTTTGAATCTAAAAATGAATTAACATAATTAGCTATGATTTGTTTTTCTCTAATATGCTTGACATTAGGTACTGTTGTATAATCTAGTCCTACATTATGCTAAGAAAATGCACAAGTAAGAATTTGATATTATTCTATTTTATCCAGAGTAAAAGATCTTATTAAGTATAAAAATAGGTCAAGAAGTATTTTCTTTCTCCTAACTTTCGAATTATTGTTCATTTTTTCAATAAAATATTTATCTTCAAGTCAGGGTTACAAAAACAACATCCAGTCAGAAAAATGTACAATAAAAATAACAGTTAGAATCTAGCCTTCTTCCTGAGTTTGTTCCTTTCTTTCATAGCTATAGTCCTGAGTCTGCGCCAGTAGTATTTAGTGTCCGGGTCTAACTCTTCCAATGGAAGGGGTTTGCCTGAAGTAAAAGTTACAGTTACAATAAAACTAGAACACACATAACTTAAATAATTATTATTGGAATGAGTTATGAATAGGGTTGTGACATTGCTTTTCTAAAACGCATATGCTTATTAGAATGAATACGAAATTTGAAACATTTGGAATTATTCAGGAGAGCAATAATAATAAAAAAAAATTACAAAAAAAATGTTTTTGTGTTTGCCACTAAGTCTTCCATGCCAGGCAAGCCCGGTATTGTCAACTCGAAGGTGGGGGTGTCATCAGGCGCCACCTGACTCACTGTGGTAAAGTTCAACACAAGAACAAACAACCAAACACCACTAGTTTATCGATTTTTACTCCCTAACCCCTCTCTTCAAACCCCCCTCCACTGTCTCGAGAGTTAGTTAGCAATGTGATATTTTTTCCACCCTGAGTGTTAGAACACTAGGGACACTTTAGTGAAGAAAAAATATTTGGATCAAAAAACAGGAAATGGCTGGGACTGTTCCCATAAGAACAGAAACTAGGTATATACTGACCACCTGTGTCTATAATCTATAACTATTATTATCCTACTCTTTATTTATATTACTGTAGGTGTTACTTTTAGCTTAATGCGCCATATAGTTAATCAATCCTCACATTCTCTAATTTCCGAACTAAAATTTAAAGTCATATTCATCAAGAAAGGTAAATGATAGAATACCCACAAGATATAAACAGCTGGAAGTGCATATATTGATTGCCTTCCTTTCAAATGCATATGCCTTTCTTATATACATTATCTTTAAGTGCATATGTCTTATCTGCAAAACATATGCGTTTTCTCAAAAAGCATAAAACCTGTTGCATGTGCAGTATATTTACCCAGTGCATATACTGCATATTTGGAAATGCATATTGTCACAACCCTAGTTATGAATTATTGGTCATTTCACATCTTCAGTCATATAAGAAAAATCTATGATATTTATATTATTTAATTTTAAATTGAAAACAGATATAATTGTTATTAAACATTTATTTTATTTGGTATCCATGATACCTGAGGGCATCATGGATACCAATTAAAAGTTAAATACCAATTATATCGGTTTTCAATTTAAAATAGAATCTAATTTATTATACAGTTTTTTGATACATAACTGAAGATGCAAAACTGACCCAACATCATGATGACAAATTGAATGCAGTTTCAGCATATCTCACCCAGTCTCAGTGTCCACAGCCAGTCAGGGTACTCGCTGTCATCTTTCACCTTCAGTGGCTCTTGGTCCTTCATGTAGTTAGCACCACAGACATAGTCGTGGAGTTTCTGGGGGTCTGTCTCCACAGATAAACCCTGAACAAATGGAGAGTGTTACTATTCTGGTGAGTGAAGACTGTTCAGGATCAGTGTTGAGACAATATGCTTTTAAAATCATAAATATTACAAATATCATACACGAATGAAATGGTATCGAATACTATATAGCTACCGCTGGTTTAGAACCATTCAATACTGTTTAATCATCTCCGTGACTCCATCTATAATATTTTCAGATATGATTTTAAAAGCATATTGTCACAACCCTGAACATTTCAACATTATGTAGCTAAATTTTTTTTATTTTTTTATTAAAGCCAGAAGAAACAGATCTCCTTTAAATAATAAAAAAACTGTACAAAGAATGTTTCGAAAATTGCTGCTAGTAGATAGGTTATTTGTTTATATAGATAGCCACTAAGAACCTTTAACAATACCCATAATTAAACATTCTTATCCTGAACTTTTTTGAACATTAAATAATAATTTCTACTTATTTACTTCTGGAAACTAGCTACCAAATAGGAATTCATGGATCAACATGGCTAAAAAAAATTTAATTAACTATAACTGACGTGAATTGTTAAGGAGACTGAATTAAATAACATAGCTAAAGATAGCTAGTGCAATATAATATTAAACTTTAATTAAATTTTACATCTGACAGTAATTAACTAAACTATTGAATTAGCTACCGAATGTAAATTCTCCATTCACGTCGAGAGCAACAGTTACTGTTGAAAGTAGAGTTTTCTTCCGTACAATAGAAGATAAAATTGTTCAAATCATTAAAAAGAGAGCAAGTGTGACATATACGTCCCACAGTGAAAGCTCATGTCCACCCTTACCAAGTAAAATAACAATTGTAATAACATTTTTTCTTATATGACCGAAGATTTGAAACTGACCGATAATTCGTAATTTACCCTACATAAAAATAATACAGCTAGATCATCTCAGTCTATTTTCACACACAACTCACTTCTCTAACTTCAGTAGGAACTTCACTGGCTTTGACGCCCTTAGCTAGAAAACAAGTTCATTGGTTAAAATTACATTTTATTGGAACATTTAAGGGCCGTACACACGTAGGGTATTTTAAGTCTTTCCACCAGACTTTTTGCTAAGCTCCTCCTTTTCCCACAAGAATATAAGAAAAAACGTATTATATTCTCGTGGAAAAAGGAGGAGCTTAGCAAAAAGTCTGGTGGAAAGACTTAAAAAACCCTGCGTGTGTACGGTCCTTTAAACAAATAAATAATCAAAGTGAAATGGGTATTCAATAGTCAGCTTTCTTACCATCCAATCTAAGAGAAGTCGCTACCCCTCTCACACTGTTACAATGTGTGGCCCTAGTCACTAAGAACTGTGTTAACCTCAAGCCTGACATACCTAGAGAATATATCTGAAAAAAACAGTGCATTAGGAAACTCATATTAATGCATCTTTTTTGTATTGTTTCACACTGTACCATTGGTTCTTATTAGTTTTTATAGCTAGTAAAACTTATCCATTTATTCTTGTTGTGATCTTATTTAGAGACTGGAACTAAGTTTGAAAACCTGTTTGCTGAATGATGAATAGCTAAAATGATAATACATTAAAAAAAGGTGGAAGTAGCCACCTAATAGGGCCTAATTAATTAATTTAGTAGGTGTTTAAAGTCTGCTTCGGAACCAAAGTCCTTATTGCTGACCTCAAAAGGAAATTAAATACAAGGGACTGGAACAAACTGTCAGAAAAGAAAGTGGCTCCATGAACAGAGTCACCTACCACCGTCGGTGCTCATGAATACAGAAAAGCTACTTCGTGAATGCAGTCACTAACCAAGGAAAGGGACACAAGCACCGGTGGCTGCACTCACGAAGGGAAGAGGAAAATGAAGAGGTGATAGTAAATGAAACTTACTTAACACAAGAATCTAAGACCTCGTAGTTGAAGAGCATAACCCTAGCATATCCTCTAAAACTGCAAGTAGCGTTGAAAAAATTGTAAAATGAGAAAAAATTCAAATTATAGCATTTTAGGCTATATATAAAGCCACCTCTTCTCTTCCATTCTAATTTACACAGTGTACAGAGATTTACATAGTGTACCTACAGAGATTTACATAGTATACCTACAGAGATTTACAGAGTGTACCAATATTTACACACTATACAGAGTTTTACACAGTGTACTGTTATTTACACCGTCTACAAAGATTCACAATGAACCAATATTTTCTTGACCCTCAAACCTGCTTAGTCCTAAAATAGAAACTTCAGAACAAGGTGAAGGAAAATGATGAAATGACTAACTAATTGATCTACTAAAAATGGACATACAATACAAACTGTCCATGGTAGACCACTTCAATCATTTATTGTGTTTCAACTTATCAAAAAATAATAACAATCTAGGTTTTCTTAGTTAAATAAACCATCAAGCACAATAGAAATTTCATCAGCACGTTAAGTTATTGTAAAATTAATACCAAACCGAGATTTCTATTTAAATTTTCAATATAGTTGAAAAAAGACATCATTTTAATAACCGTCATAAGTAGCCATTGGCTTTTCTAATAATAATAAGCTTATTTAAATTGATTAGAGTTATGGAAAAAGATAGATGCCAAGGTTCTCCGGGATTGCAAACCCGTAAGTTCTCGTGAACTTCCCTGGAGAAAAAGGTTGACTGAAATAACTGATATCTAAGGAAAATTTACTTCATTTAGACAATAAACCATCGCTCTGTAAATTTGAAACATTTTTAACAGCTTTTAATTTTTTGTTCTTTCTCTTCTTTGAATTTGTTGCATTATTCACATTTTCTGTTTTCATCTTTTTGTGGTGTTTCAATTCATTTGAAGAATCATTTGATCTTTTATTAGTTTCCACTGGACAGGTCACATCTGAAATAATGTTTACATTAGTGTGATTTGTGCAGCTAAATATACTTATAGGTATATATACAGTTTTGATAGGTAGCAAGTTATTTAGTATACTATTTACATGAAATTTTATTTGAAAATAAGTTAAACTCATAGCTACTTCTGAAAAATTGAAGAATAACAAAACCCTTCATCTAATTAAATTCTTTTAAAATAGGTACTTTTAACATAATAATAATATAGCAATATAAAATATAGTAATGTGATAGTACCTGAATTGATGCTCTGAATTGCATTTGAGTCTCCATTAGTAAGTGAATTTTGTATTAAATCTTCATCTTCAATCGTATTTTTGTGACTGTGAAACTGATCTTCCCAGAAATGGATCTGTAAATAAAAAAGCATATAGTGAAGCAGGCATGAAAATATTTAATAGGGGGTATAACAACAGCTTAGATTTTAAAGGTTAGCCATACCACCAATGTAAAAGAAACTTATTCAAAAATTAACCCTAAATTCTTTTTAGTCAAACTGAAGAAATTTAGTCTTCTTTTTCAGTCAAACATCAGTATATTCTAAACTGTTATTGGAAGATTCTTGAATATGTAATAATTATTATTTAATATTTTGTATCCAGGATACCTGCAGGTATCATGGATACAAATAAAATTAAATAATGTTGTAAAATAAAAAGAAGGCAAATTGACTGCTCCATGCCTAGTGTTGAAGAACAGTTATTTATTTTCCAAGGAGGCCTACTCACCTGTAGCCACTTTAGCATTTCTGTAAGTGTGGAGGCTGCCTCCCTGTGCATAGGAGGCAAAACTCTAGTGCCATGCACCATCTCATTCCTCACCATCACCCAGTAAGGGGGCATCTTGCACTGCTTGGAGAGAAAGGAAAGCGACTCTGCAGAGTTACGGTGAATTGCCTCCTCTCTGTTCTCAAGAAGGATGTGATCTATGAACCTAGGAGAGAGGATTTCTATAGGCTATATCAATTAAAGTCTCATTCATTCAATCTGAACATAATCTTATGATAAAAACGGATATTCTGCATCATCCCTAATTAGCAAACCACCTTAAAATACTAATTACCTACCTTAAAATACTGATTTTAAGGTAGAGAAGCATCAATACTATTTTATTCCTACACCAATACTAATAAAAATCACTGACAGATACTATAATGATACCAAATACTCTCTAATAATAGCTATTAAAATAATATATAAACATTGTTGAGTTATTTCCAAGCCTTAAATTCAGTGCATTAATACATAACTCTTAATATTAAATAACTCTTTAATAATAATTTTCTTTGATTTCCATTATAGTTAAGGGCCTAAGGCACCACTTTGACTCATGGTAACAAATCATTTGACAATCATAATTGTAATTTGTCAATAACAAAGCAATCACAGTTGCCTATTCACAGTCAGTATCTGGCAAAAAGCCCTACTTCTCCTTTTAAAACAAGACTTATTGATAAAGTATCAGTTAATGGTAATTCTTACCCTTGGATGATATCAAATACAACATGAAACGGCCAATACTACCAGATATCAATATATCCGTTTATCTCCCTTTTTTGGCTGTGGGAATAACTGAAGTTATAGCTACAAGCAGTAACTACTTCAAAATACAATTTGGTTTATTCTTAAATACAAACCTTATGACACCTAATCTGTAAGTTCGACTGGCTGATCCATTCTCATTTTGAAATTTAATGCCAGACGCTCCCTCCATTATATCATTCAATTCATTATTAGAAGAATTGATTGTGAGTAATGCCCTTATTAAAGGAGCTGTGGCTTTCACCATTGAAGGCAATTCTCTGCAACACAGACATAGAGGTTAACATTATTTCACGCAATAAACTTATCTAGACACATTTTGAACATTAGCGCATAGGGATGGCTCAACTCACTCATTTTTAGCGATCCATCTTTGGAGAATTTTGTAGGCTTCTTCCCAATCTGCAGTCTTAGTGGAAAGGTATAGTTTCTTATAAACATAGCAAATGCTTTCACTGAAAATAAAAGAGATTGTAAATACACACAATTAAATAAGATGCATCAATATGAATACATATTCTTAACTCTATGGAAACAAGGAATTTGATTCTCTCATGTTTCCAGTTCAATTACGAATAAGCTAAATTATATTTTTGATATAGAACAATGATATATAGCTAGTAGATAGTACCTAAAGAGTCTGACACTTTCAAAAACTATTTGAAAGAGCACTATTGATAAAATAGGTTACCCAATGGTTGAGAATTTGTATATATTCACATATATTCACCTGTTATAAATCTTGTATTCTAATCTTCTTGTATTTAACCTTTTAGATCCTGTATTTAATTTTTTCCCCTTCATGACAATCAGAGATAATTGTTCTCACTACTCTACTTGGTAATACATCCAATTTAGTTTTTATTAAGTTAGCTAGGTACTCAAGACATCTAAAAAATAAAAATGATTATATTTTGAACTACCTTGAATATAATAAATTGAAGTAGCTACCATTTGGTGTCTCATCTGTTAGATACTGCAGATGATATATGCAATAAAAATTGACAAAATTAATCAAATCTAAATAACTACAACATTAAATTGAATATAGCTATGCATTGAAAATGAAAAATACATTTATAATTATTTTTGTTTAGTCACTGTCACTCAGAAGATATATAAACCAAAATTATTAGTAACATAAGAATAAATAGCCAAAAAACAAGCAGATGTTGCAATAATAATCATATTTAGGTCCATGAAATACAAGCTTGGATTGCACTATGTATAATCGTCTGTGATTTTGAAACTCCAGTGAATTTTTTGGAGTTTAACTCTGCTGACTATACCTTGTTACATTTCTGACAAGATCAAGATTTACCATTCTCATTCCAATATTATAAAAATTTCAGAATTTTAAGAATTATTTATTCAGTTTTGAGCTGTCATTGAAGAAAATATATTGTAAATATCTCACAATAATTTTTTTATAATTTTTTTAAGAATTCCAAAACTGTCTTTGGTTTTCTTTTAGTATAAAAATTCACATTTTAGAGAAAAGCAAAAAAGCTAAATACATAAATAATAGCCAAAAACATGAACACCCCTTGCCCTGCCCCTTTGTGCCTATTAGGTGGGTTCTAGTGCTCATAGTCTCATAAAAAATTGGGACATGAAAGCCCACCAACTAATCTGAGCCTAATTTTATAAATTTGAGGAGATCTCAAATTAATTCATATGTTACCATTAATTTAGCTGAGGGAGATCTTGAATTAATTGATACATTACCATTAATTTAGCTATCTTCATTAAAAATCTTTGAGAGACGAGAGTCAGGATAATTTTAGCAGGGGGTCAACGTCTCCTCCCATTTCTGATCATATAACTGACAACAAAAGGAAATTAAGTAAAGGGGACTGGACGAAACAGTCAGAAAGGAAAGTGGCTCCATCATCCATGATGAAAGTCATTTACCACCATCAGTGACAGTACAGTGCTCATGGATGCAGAAAACTTACCACTTACCAAGGAATATGACAAAAAAGGGACAGAGACACCATGGATGGAAGAGGTTCAAGAGGAAAATGAAGAGGTGATAGTAAATGAAGCCTATGCCATATGAGCCTACGGTTCTACCCAAGTCACTTAACACAAATTTTAAGTCTCTAGGACCTAATAGATAAACTTCAAGAGGATAACCCAGTTTTAGAGGATAACACTACTGTGTTGTCCTCTAAAACTGCAATCTGGTCTACAAGTAGTATCAAAAAAATGAAAAACATAGTATAAATGAAAAATTCATAATCCAAATTACAGTAGCTGAGTAGTTCAGGACGGTGACAGGACCCAAGGGACGGGACACAACCTTTTAATAAATATAGATTAAATGGACAGAGGTTTTTTTCAAGTTTAATAGTAAAAAGTATATTATAAGTGATTAGGCAACATAGTGAACTGAACTGTGAAACAATAATTGGTCATTTGAGTGTATCCTCTACGGACCTCTGCAGAACACTGACTCTCTATTGACGATTGCTATCTAACCAAGAAATGATCAATGTAATACAATAATGCTGACATCAGCTAAAGAAACAATTTCAAACAAATATGAATATAGATAAATAACTAGCTAAGTGGGGATATTAATATACCACCTTCTACAGACTCCAGAGCCTGAGTGGCTGAGACCAGTCTACAGAATATGGGACATTCTTAACATTTTCTGTGCCAACAATCCTTAATTTTCTTCTATATTTAGATTAATTTTACTGAAAACAGAAGCCAAAATAGAGGATTTTTTGGAGAACAGTTTACCAGTTCCTGCAGTCTGGGCCTGAGTCAGTTAGTATTTGGTGTACTGAACTCCTCTGACTTTTTCAAAAATCTGAGAAATAGCTGCCAACATAGCAACATATTTCATCAATTTGTCTTGTGACAGTGAGTGAGTCCCAGTCTGCAGAAACTGGTAAATTGTTCATAGAGATCTCTTATTTTGTTTGTAGCAAATTCTAAGCAAAATTGATGTAAATATAAGGATTGATCATTGATTCAGAAGTGTTCATAGCAAAATTAATGTAAATATAGGAATTAAATCAAAATTGTTCAGAGAGAATATCCTAAATATCTCCCATATTCTGCAGACTGCGACTGGGAC
The DNA here is from genome assembly GCA_947561585.1 of Caprella mutica. Taxonomy (NCBI): domain Eukaryota; kingdom Metazoa; phylum Arthropoda; class Malacostraca; order Amphipoda; family Caprellidae; genus Caprella; species Caprella mutica. Next base: position 6,539 of record CANNZV010003889.1, on the reverse strand, counting down.
CTGGGTATTTACCAATTTATCTAATTTGAATCTCAAAAGTTACTACCTACCTACCTATTAGGCTATTACCTAACTACACTTTTAACAATCATTAATCAATTGATTAATTGGAGACTCTCAGACTGACTAATTAGGTAGGTATATTATCATAAGCCAGAAATTAAACATTTAATTTAAGAATTAGCAAAAATATATTAATTAATTGTAATGAAGTAGGCCTAGCTTGGGGCCTGCCCGGTCTAGGACTCTAGGGGTCCATACAATTTACAAATGATACAATTACCAGAACGGACCAAGAATTACCCGGAACGGAGTTTTTTTACCTGCTGAAAATAGTCTTTATTATGTCATATAGGTTGGTAGCCTAGGTATACATTTGGTCGATTTATGTTCCAATTGATAACATATTTCACCATTTTATAGATTATACTCTCTTATGCTTGTATTCGCTGAGTTTTGCTCCTCGTCCTCGACGTCTGAAACATAAATAGACAATTTTACAAGAGTGTGTGCTGAACTACCTTTTTTTACATATTTTTCATAAAAAATATTTTAACGGGAAACTGGAGTAATTTTAGTTCGTGATTTTTCATAATAATTTTAATGAGAAATATTTTTAGTTTGATTTTGTGTGCCCATTTATTTGTGTTGATGTTAGGTATGTCATTAGGTATATCAATAAAGATTTTTAATTTCATACAAATGAATGAAAGGTTCACATACGAATTTCCTTGATTTTTAAGCATGTAGGTAGCCGTTACGTCAGGTACGAATTCTTAACTGCTATAACTGTCGCATTGGCGCTATGATGACCCAAGGCTTATACACTATTAGCGTCTTTGCTATAAAAGCCTTGTTACACGGGCGAGTTTCTGTAGACAGCAACTGGCCCCCTGTAACTACAGTAACTCGCTATGCTAACTCGCACGTTCAGTAACTGCATATTTCAAGCCATCAGCTCGTAGGTACCATGTGTGACCGGGCGAGTTGAGCTACTGGCATGCGAGTACAGTGGGACAGCTACTGTCCACTGTCACGACAGTAACTCACACCGTGTAACAAGGCCTTTAAGTGTATACAGGGAGGCCAGAATTAAGATACCCTTTTAATTTGTTAATAAATTAAAAACTAAGAACTCTAGGAAGTTGAAACTTAATTGTTTTATTCAAAAGAAGAACATTTTCATGGTACGTATATTTCGATCCTATATTTTGAATATAATATCCTTTAAATGACCGCCTCAAATGTAATGACCAATTAACGCTCTTTTCCTTGTCGTTTGCATAACCTTCATTAGTGTCTCTGGCGAGAGTTCTGCTATTTCATGATAAATGTTGTTTGATAAGTTCTTGCAAATTGGTTGGATTCGTTACTTAAACTCGTGACTTGAGGTAGCCCCATAAGAAAAAGGCGCATGTAGACAAATCGGGAGAACGAGGGGGCCAAGGGATGTCACCATATAGTGATTTGTAAAGCAAATTCTTAACAACGCAATCATTAACCACACATTGTTTAAGTTTTATATTTAGGGTGAAGAACTCAACACGAAACAGTTTTTTTGAAATTTCCCAAGCTTTCAGAATCCTTCGTGGTTTCCGTCTTCAGGGCAAGTGGTGAGTCAGTGGCCAAAAGAATATCGCGTCTTGCGGGACGCTAAAATCCTTATTTTTGGGTCACGTGACTGGCAATCTAGTGTCAGTTTAATGGAGAAATGATATAGCTGAAACAAAATTTAATGGAGAAAGGATGCAACTGAATCAAAATAAGGTTTTACACAGTCTTCCTATCGCTGCAACACTTCCTCTCTCTAGAGTAGTTTATCGTAACTCTATGCTTCAGGGGTAGCATTTATTAAAATACAAGCGACTTATAATTTACCTACTCGTAATCATGATACCTGTCCTATAACTCCTATTTTATTTTTATTTTATACATTTCAATTTTAATTTTTGACTATCTTATTAACTATAGGAACTATTTACTAAGGGACTTCGTATGGTCTATTTAAAGTGTTATCCTATCCATGCGTATAGTACGATTCTAATTTCCTCCAATTAAAAGTATGTTGACATTGTTACAATATCCTAACATTATCAAAATCTAAACTATGGCCTGTATCTCTATTATGCTAATATATCTATGACTATTCTATTCTCTCAACTACATTAGATTTATGTTCTTTAATTCCATCACCTAACATTCTACCTGTTTCTCCTACATATTTACTATCACAATCCTTACAATCTATCTAGTATACTATATTACTTTTACATTCCTTCTCTAATCTATCTTTTACTCTTATAAATTAATTTCCTATAGTACTTTTGGATCTATTACTCAATACAATATCAAATGGTTTCAAAATTCTTTAAACTCGTTCACTTGTTCCTTTCATGTATGGGGCTGTGGGGTTGATGGTTTTAATTTACTGTTATTTGTATTTATTAATTAGTTTCTAACCACACACAAAATAAAATAAACTTAGTAGGCTGGGGAATGAAAGCGTTGTAGGCAGCAATTTTATTATAAGTCTGCGCGTGACAAGATCTCGGGGTGAAGTGTCTCTCTTTCTGGTTAGCGGCTCAATCAAACTCAAGTTTTGATAACGTCATGGAAAGTTTCCTCAAGATAGTTAATATTAAATGAATCTAATACATCAGTTTTACATAGTTAAACTAACAAAAATAATTATTTAATTAATATAGAGTATTTTTGAAAAAGCAAAAGTTCTAATATTAAGATTTAAACATTGTACTAAATATCTTATAAATAAACGGTTAAAGGTCCTCTCCAGGCTCCGGGAAAAAAATGAGTTTATCACATAATATTATAGAACTAAGGTCTACGATCATTATTCCGCAAACTGCATACTATTCGGTTCAGCATTTAATATATATTTTATTATTCGCTTTTAAAGTTTTTTAATACTATGTGAGCAACAATCGAGCGAATCTCCAACCTCACGCTGAGAAAGAAGATTGTAAACTCTTTGTTTTGATTTCAAATTTAGATTTTTAAACAAACAATGCATTTTTGGTATTCTTTTAAGATATTAATTGTTTCTAAAAGTATATAAACGTATCTATAATAAGTTTATCCAAATTTAAACCTTTAATCGAATAATAAATAGATTTATTAAACCAAATACCTAGTTGAAAATCAAAACAAATGGTGTACATTCTTCTTCTTCAGACTGAAAATTAGAAAGTCGGAAGTAAAATAGGTTTTGTAGAGTTTGAATTATAAAAATCTTTAAAAGCATATAAAATTAAAAATATGCTATCAAATTTTATGGGGATTGCAGTAAAATGATAAGAAACATTAACTTCGTTGATTTAAGAAATACAAAAATTTGCTTGGAGGGGACCTTTAAGATATCTTCCAGAAACTTCAGAATGACACAATCGGAATGTCGATTGCATCAGCCTAATTTGATATTTGAAATTAAATAAAAGATGAACATAAAATGTGTAATAAAAGAAAGAAATTATTTTATTATTTAGATTAGATTTCAATTGGTATATATTTATAGTTTTTATTGTAATCAAAAGAAAAAAGAAATATTATGAATAATGAAAAAGGTTTATGTAATCACTATAGGGCTACTGTATATCTTCTATTGCTTCTCTCTTCTTCCTGATTATTATTGGTTCTGCAGGTCAAATCTCTTCTTATTTATAACTCTATTAATTTCTTTTTTCGAATAATTATTTTGTTTCAAATCTATTCTTATTTTATCTAGTTTGTCTTCTAAGTGTTCCTGGCTAGAAATTTTGAAGGCCCTGGATACTAATGAGTTTATCACACTTATTTTCTAAGTTTTTGAATTGTAGCTACAATAGTCTAAATATTTTCCGTTTAATATTTCCCTCTAAAGCTCTGGAATAAGTAACTTATCATCATTAGGTACCTTTCAGCAGTGACTTTTTCAGTTGTGCCATCATTTTGAAAAAAGTAACGTCAAAAAACCCTAGATGCAAATATTCCGCACAACTAATTCACACGAAGAGAATGCATTGGTCTTTTTTGAATTTCTCACGGATTATCAGCGCTCCAAATTCTAAATTATGTCTGTTTTTATAGCCAAGATATGTGAAAAAGAGCTTCTTCTGAGAAAAATTTAATGATATCTCCGATGAAAGAGGCATTCTTGCACAAACGAAGAAAAGATTCGGAATACTCAAGACGCTGATGATGATTATTAGGCAATATCTGTGGAGTTAATTGAAATTTGTAAGCCTTCAACCCCAAGTCCTTATTAGTATATTCAAAACACAGTGTCAATATATACCATGAAAATGTTCTTCTTTTGGTTAAAACAAATTTCCACCGGTTAGCTTTTTTAGTGTTCCATTTATTAAAAAGTTAAAATGGTACCTTAATTCTGGACCACCCTGTATAAACCTTGATAATAACCTCTAGAACATATTCCTATTATATTCTGTAGACTGTAGGTAGGTAGAATATTATATCTCGAAATATTCTGTTACTAAGAAGCCCATGTATTTTTTTTTCACCAAATATTTTTTTAGTAATTGTAAAAAATATTTAAAAAACCGTGAGGTAAAATAAAAGTCAATATCTTTAAATTGACGATAATTTCAATATATTGAAACAGTTCTAATAAAGTCTGCTTTACATTTAACAAGTTATAAATATGAAGTATCTTGCATAGAGGTAAAGTTCGTACAGCGGACGATCTTTAAACGGTCACCCATGCTAAAAAAGATCAAAATTGTAGTATACTATCTTTGCTACAACGGCTTTTTTAAATAATATGGTCTAACAAATATTTCATTAGTTTACCTAGTAGCTATCTAGTCAAACATTGATTATATTCAGAGGTTTTTACAATTTACAATCAACACTCAACTTATTGTTTTTCAGTAATTTGATCTTGCTAACCTTTTCCTCCACGTTTTCCTTGATTAGAAAAGTTCCATAAAAATTAAAAGGAGGTGTAACTATTCTATATTATATATTTATATAGTAATATAAATTTCATTTATTTACACCAAACAAAAAAGTAATAATCAAGAAATAAATTTGTTACTTTTATATTGTTGCTGGTTTAATTAACGATTATAAATTATGCTATTCATATTAGTTTACATTTAACTAGGTAGCTACATAGATGTCTATGTAAGTGAAGTTAAAATTATTACCTTTTTTTATCTTAGTACTTTAAGCGGCAGTTCTACCTATCTTATTATTTCGTACATTTATTTGAGTAGGTTATATAAGTATTATTACATAATCTGAGATTATTTACCTTCATTATCGTTTCTTTGAAATGCTATTAAAAAAATTACCAAGTATAAATCCCCAACTGAACTATTTATCAACTCCAAGGTATATATTGATCAACTCGTATAGCGCCCACGACGAGATCTGTATAGCGACCTCTTTTTCAGGTACATACATACCAAACATAATATCTTAGTACTTACAGTTCATTGTACAAAGTTTACCTGTATATATAATATATAATTGAATATAAATACTAGTTTAGAAAATAAGAAAATCAGTCGATCAGTAAATTAAATTTTATTATTACTGTACATTTTAAGTTTTCAAAGTTAAATTTCATCCTATTATCAGCTAAAATATTCTTGCACGGAGAAAATATTCCCTCTAAATCACATGAAACAAGATGTGCGTATAGAAGAGTCGCCATATTTGATGGGCCAAGTTATTTTATCATTTCATGTAGATAGCCTAGTGTAGGTTCTCCAGTCAGAATTGAATTTATTTATTTATTCTCATTCCTATTTGGATAATATTGAATATTAATATAAGCTTTACGAATATCTCTTTTATCATAAATATTCTTATTTTAATTTTTTTATCTTTGTTATCACTTTAGATAATTATCTAAATTTCTGAAGTAGAATAATAATCTAGCTTTTATTCATTCGCCTGATGTTTTTCATTTATTGATGTATAAGTTTATCACTTTTTATGTAAAAGTTTATTTTAATAACCATTTTCTATATGCATATTAATTTTTATATTTGCATATATTTTGCATATGCATTTCAAAATTTGCATATGCATTTCAAGATTTGCATATGTATTTCAAGATTTGCATATGCATTTCAAGATTTGCATATGCATTTCAAGATTTGCATATGCATTTCAAGATTTGCATATGCATTTCAAGATTTGCATATGCTCTTTTTATATGCATATGCATTATTTCACCAATATGCAAGATATGCAAAGTGACAAAGTCACAACTCTAGACTGATAACTTTTTTCCATTACATATATATTTCATTTATAGCGAGTTACAATTTACCATTTCCACAACATAAATTATACAATCAACCAATATGCAAATACATCTGCTCATGTCAAACGAAATTATGATTACTAATATTGTAACATTTTCATACAAATATTGTATCGAATAAGATATCTTATATTTAATTACAATATAATAAAATTTTATATATAATTTACTTTACAGAGTGAAGACAGGAAAGAAAGAAAAAACATGAAAAACAATAACCATTAGTTACTACCTATGTAGAAAG
>CANNZV010003888.1:0-52148 GCA_947561585.1 Caprella mutica | reverse complement strand
GGAGGGAGAGCTGAAGGCTGTTGAGGGAGGGAGAGCTGAAGGCTGTTGAGGGAGGGAGAGCTGAAGGCTGTTGAGGGAGGGAGAGCTGAAGGCTGTTGAGGGAGGGAGAGCTGAAGGCTGTTGAGGGAGGGAGAGCTGAAGGCTGTTGAGGGAGGGAGAGCTGAAGGCTGTTGAGGGAGGGAGAGCTGAAGGCTGTTGAGGGAGGGAGAGCTGAAGGCTGTTGAGGGAGGGAGAGCTGAAGGCTGTTGAGGGAGGGAGAGCTGAAGGCTGTTGAGGGAGGGAGAGCTGAAGGCTGTTGAGGGAGGGAGAGCTGAAGGCTGTTGAGGGAGGGAGAGCTGAAGGCTGTTGAGGGAGGGAGAGCTGAAGGCTGTTGAGGGAGGGAGAGCTGAAGGCTGTTGAGGGAGGGAGAGCTGAAGGCTGTTGAGGGAGGGAGAGCTGAAGGCTGTTGAGGGAGGGAGAGCTGAAGGCTGTTGAGGGAGGGAGAGCTGAAGGCTGTTGAGGGAGGGAGAGCTGAAGGCTGTTGAGGGAGGGAGAGCTGAAGGCTGTTGAGGGAGGGAGAGCTGAAGGCTGTTGAGGGAGGGAGAGCTGAAGGCTGTTGAGGGAGGGAGAGCTGAAGGCTGTTGAGGGAGGGAGAGCTGAAGGCTGTTGAGGGAGGGAGAGCTGAAGGCTGTTGAGGGAGGGAGAGCTGAAGGCTGTTGAGGGAGGGAGAGCTGAAGGCTGTTGAGGGAGGGAGAGCTGAAGGCTGTTGAGGGAGGGAGAGCTGAAGGCTGTTGAGGGAGGGAGAGCTGAAGGCTGTTGAGGGAGGGAGAGCTGAAGGCTGTTGAGGGAGGGAGAGCTGAAGGCTGTTGAGGGAGGGAGAGCTGAAGGCTGTTGAGGGAGGGAGAGCTGAAGACTGTTGAGGGAGGGAGAGCTGAAGACTGTTGAGGGAGGGAGAGCTGAAGACTGTTGAGGGAGGGAGAGCTGAAGACTGTTGAGGGAGGGAGAGCTGAAGACTGTTGAGGGAGGGAGAGCTGAAGACTGTTGAGGGAGGGAGAGCTGAAGGACTGTTGAGGGAGGGAGAGCTGAAGGCTGTTGAGGGAGGGAGAGCTGAAGGCTGTTGAGGGAGGGAGAGCTGAAGGCTGTTGAGGGAGGGAGAGCTGAAGGCTGTTGAGGGAGGGAGAGCTGAAGGCTGTTGAGGGAGGGAGAGCTGAAGGCTGTTGAGGGAGGGAGGTGAGGGAGGGAGAGCTGAAGGCTGTTGAGGGAGGGAGAGCTGAAGGCTGTTGAGGGAGGGAGAGCTGAAGGCTGTTGAGGGAGGGAGAGCTGAAGGCTGTTGAGGGAGGGAGAGCTGAAGGCTGTTGAGGGAGGGAGAGCTGAAGACTGTTGAGGGAGGGAGAGCTGAAGACTGTTGAGGGAGGGAGAGCTGAAGACTGTTGAGGGAGGGAGAGCTGAAGACTGTTGAGGGAGGGAGAGCTGAAGACTGTTGAGGGAGGGAGAGCTGAAGACTGTTGAGGGAGGGAGAGCTGAAGACTGTTGAGGGAGGGAGAGCTGAAGACTGTTGAGGGAGGGAGAGCTGAAGGCTGTTGAGGGAGGGAGAGCTGAAGGCTGTTGAGGGAGGGAGAGCTGAAGACTGTTGAGGGAGGGAGAGCTGAAGGCTGTTGAGGGAGGGAGAGCTGAAGGCTGTTGAGGGAGGGAGAGCTGAAGGCTGTTGAGGGAGGGAGAGCTGAAGGCTGTTGAGGGAGGGAGAGCTGAAGGCTGTTGAGGGAGGGAGAGCTGAAGGCTGTTGAGGGAGGGAGAGCTGAAGGCTGTTGAGGGAGGGAGAGCTGAAGGCTGTTGAGGGAGGGAGAGCTGAAGGCTGTTGAGGGAGGGAGAGCTGAAGACTGTTGAGGGAGGGAGAGCTGAAGGCTGTTGAGGGAGGGAGAGCTGAAGACTGTTGAGGGAGGGAGAGCTGAAGACTGTTGAGGGAGGGAGAGCTGAAGGCTGTTGAGGGAGGGAGAGCTGAAGACTGTTGAGGGAGGGAGAGCTGAAGGCTGTTGAGGGAGGGAGAGCTGAAGGCTGTTGAGGGAGGGAGAGCTGAAGGCTGTTGAGGGAGGGAGAGCTGAAGGCTGTTGAGGGAGGGAGAGCTGAAGGCTGTTGAGGGAGGGAGAGCTGAAGGCTGTTGAGGGAGGGAGAGCTGAAGGCTGTTGAGGGAGGGAGAGCTGAAGGCTGTTGAGGGAGGGAGAGCTGAAGGCTGTTGAGGGAGGGAGAGCTGAAGGCTGTTGAGGGAGGGAGAGCTGAAGACTGTTGAGGGAGGGAGAGCTGAAGGCTGTTGAGGGAGGGAGAGCTGAAGACTGTTGAGGGAGGGAGAGCTGAAGACTGTTGAGGGAGGGAGAGCTGAAGGCTGTTGAGGGAGGGAGAGCTGAAGACTGTTGAGGGAGGGAGAGCTGAAGGCTGTTGAGGGAGGGAGAGCTGAAGGCTGTTGAGGGAGGGAGAGCTGAAGGCTGTTGAGGGAGGGAGAGCTGAAGACTGTTGAGGGAGGGAGAGCTGAAGACTGTTGAGGGAGGGAGAGCTGAAGGCTGTTGAGGGAGGGAGAGCTGAAGGCTGTTGAGGGAGGGAGAGCTGAAGGCTGTTGAGGGAGGGAGAGCTGAAGACTGTTGAGGGAGGGAGAGCTGAAGGCTGTTGAGGGAGGGAGAGCTGAAGGCTGTTGAGGGAGGGAGAGCTGAAGGCTGTTGAGGGAGGGAGAGCAGAAGGCTGTTGAGGGAGGGAGAGCAGAAGACTGTTGAGGGAGGGAGAGCAGAAGACTGTTGAGGGAGGGAGAGCTGAAGACTGTTGAGGGAGGGAGAGCTGAAGACTGTTGAGGGAGGGAGAGCTGAAGACTGTTGAGGGAGGGAGAGCTGAAGACTGTTGAGGGAGGGAGAGCTGAAGACTGTTGAGGGAGGGAGAGCTGAAGACTGTTGAGGGAGGGAGAGCTGAAGACTGTTGAGGGAGGGAGAGCTGAAGACTGTTGAGGGAGGGAGAGCTGAAGACTGTTGAGGGAGGGAGAGCTGAAGACTGTTGAGGGAGGGAGAGCTGAAGACTGTTGAGGGAGGGAGAGCTGAAGACTGTTGAGGGAGGGAGAGCTGAAGACTGTTGAGGGAGGGAGAGCTGAAGACTGTTGAGGGAGGGAGAGCTGAAGACTGTTGAGGGAGGGAGAGCTGAAGACTGTTGAGGGAGGGAGAGCTGAAGACTGTTGAGGGAGGGAGAGCTGAAGACTGTTGAGGGAGGGAGAGCTGAAGACTGTTGAGGGAGGGAGAGCTGAAGACTGTTGAGGGAGGGAGAGCTGAAGACTGTTGAGGGAGGGAGAGCTGAAGACTGTTGAGGGAGGGAGAGCTGAAGACTGTTGAGGGAGGGAGAGCTGAAGACTGTTGAGGGAGGGAGAGCTGAAGACTGTTGAGGGAGGGAGAGCTGAAGACTGTTGAGGGAGGGGGAGTTGAAGACTGTTGAGGGAGGGGGAGTTGAAGACTGTTGAGAGGGAGTTGAAGACTGTTGAGAGGGAGTTGAAGACTGTTGAGAGGGAGTTGAAGACTGTTGAGAGGGAGTTGAAGACTGTTGAGAGGGAGTTGAAGACTGTTGAGAGGGAGTTGAAGACTGTTGAGTAGATGCTGGTGGATGATGTGTAGAAGCTGGTGGCTCTCGAGTTGGTGCTGGTAGCTGATTAGTTGGTGCTGGTGGCTGAAGAGACGGACCCGGAGGCTGCTGTGAAAGTGGTGGCGGGTTTAAGATAGGTTGCCGGATAACGATTGATTCTGACAAATCTCCATCATTAGTAACTCGCGCTTCTAAGAACACTCTCAAGTCGAAATCGTCGCTCAAGTCCGGGAGAGGGGGTAGCGTGGCCAACGGGTAGGCAACAGAAGGGTGCACTAATGGTAGATTTGAAGTAGCCGTATTATCGTCCAACGTCATTATGGACCATCTGCCCTCAGACAGATTACTGTTGCTCGGAAAGCTGTTCGAAAATACGGCTACTTTCATACTTGGAAATCTTCTACACCTTCCTCTATACTTTCCAGACAACAGTATTCCATTTTTCAAGCTTTCAAGTGCAGCATAGTCAAAGTTTATATGGCTTGCTCGGCATACGTTAAACACTACTCCAATTACATTGCGATCAAGCAATCCTGCAAGATCTCTACAGTTTATCATTCCATCCAAATATTGGAAGTTGTATAGAATGCTGAGAAACATGCAAAGGAAAGTTTTTCCTTTGTTGCCTTTGGTGTCCACCACCCACAATATCGTGCGATCGTCTTGGGTCATAAGACGCTGCAGCACGTCAAACTGCCATTGGTACAAAAGTTTGGAATTCCACTGGTTAAATAACTCATGCCTGTCCCTAAGATCTTGCACTGCGGATGTGATGCGATCAAAGAAGGCAGCTTTATCGCTGTATTCTTTTGAAGTCTTTACCTGAAGCTCGCAGTTGGAATCAAGCAAACCTCTGATAATTAGTGATGTAGTTGCAGGCTTCTTTCTCTGTTCCTGGTCAGGCACCATTCCATTTTCCTCTGCAGAAAAATCTCCAATTGTTGAAAAATCACCATCTGAAAAAAATATAAAGGCTGTTAATAATAATAACACGTACTATAAATTTCAATCACTAACACTGATCGCTAACATATTTCTTTTGAATGGAATCAGTTTACTAGCATATATAATAATTGAAGACAACAAGCAAATAAGTACAAGGGACTTGGAGAAGCAAACAAAAAGAAATTTGAGTTTCTATCTATAAAAGAATCATTGTGAATATGAAAAAAGGCGATTAAACGGAAAATGGAAATGAAGAATTCTCGTTACGAACTAAATTAATTTTAAAAAGCTAAAATTTTATAAACTACTTCTAATGTGTCTAGTTAGTAATTAATAGGTATTGTATTTTACTAATTTTAATTGTTTTTAAATTTCATGATTTTTTTTAAATATATGACGCGATGGTCACATTCGTCACTAGCATTGTTGTAAAGGGTTGAAAGCTACTAGAACCTAAATCTCAATGAAAAACATGTACTATCGCAATAAGACAGACCAAAGCTAAATTTAGATTTAAAAAGTAGCTCTGAAAATAGACTAGATCATTTCTCAAAATCTGATTATGTAATAAATTCATTTTTTGCAGCCATCAGCTCAAATATAGAATTTAAATCATTTTATTCAAACCAATTGTACATGGAGTTAAAGACTGAGAGGCCTAAAAGACCTACCTAGTCTTGTATATACATCTAGAAGTAATTTGACTATAATATTACTATTATGAAAATATATACCTACCCAAGGGTTATTATTTTGAATAAACAAATAGATTAACCGTGCCATATTCTGGTAGTGTTCGAAAACCCTTGCTTGATGAATGATTGAATAAAATAGTTGAATAGCTAAAATATCCTATTGATTAATGAAGTATTGTTGTAAACAGCTTTCAGAATTTGAAAATTACCGGAGAATGGGACACACATACTACTATTAGAAAAAATATATATGAGAAGTCATGTATACACAATACCTTTAATGCAGTACTGGTAGTTTTGAACAGAAGATCCTCTAGCCGGTTCCCAATACGCATTCCCGAAGATTTTTCTGACGTGACTCAGACGAACTGACCTAAAGCACTCTAAATATCCCTGTAGATGAAGAGTGCCCGTAGTTGGAGAAATCTCCCTCCCCCAAACACATCTGCGTAATTTAAAATCAGAGCGCTTTAAGTAAGTGTCATAGTCAAATCGAGTAGGATAGTTGTGGAAAGTGAAACACCACTTGTTGACTTGAGCAGCAATTATTTGTGACATGGTCACAACCTATCTTTCCGAATGTAAGGAAACTAATGATGATCTAGTCGATCCGTTCAATTGAGCTTACCATTTATGAGGTGAATGAGTAATATGAATTCTTTGCAATTGCGACATATTTAAAGATATATATATATATTATATGGCGTTCTCATTATCCAAGTATGAATTCTTTGCAATTGCGACATATTAAAAGATATATATATATATATATATATGGCGTCCTCATTATCCAAATATTCAGTAGTTTCTTTTTTCTCATGAATGGGAAACCAAAATAAATCAGTTTTGTTAACCAGTTACAATCACTACAATAGTTTCAGAATAGACAATGTAAATTTATCTCTCAGGTACTTGTGGGCTAGATGTCAACACTTTTGTTTGGATTACTAAAGGATAAATAAATAGATCTTTTGCTTCTGAAATGTTATATATTTGAAACAAAACAACAACAATGTACTGGAATACGTATATCAGGGGGCGTGCTGCCCCCCGAACCCCCCTGCCAGGTCATTAAACAATCATGATTTATGCAGTACAACAAACTAGCGGATACAACAAACTACATATAAAATTTGTGGTGTGCTACTTTTTCGTTCTGCGCTCTTCTTGATTGTTTAATGACCTGGAAGGGTTCAATAATTATATAAACGTATATTTATCAGAAATAAATTGCAACCGTACCTGTGAAATCCTCAAAAAAGTGGTTACAGATAACCAACAATTACCAATTTTAATAAATTATAAAACGTATCAGATCTTCAGTTATTTATTAAATGTTACCAATTAGCTTGAACCATTATCTCCAATATTACCCATCCAATGAGAATGTATTCATTTTACTTTCACATGAGAGAACGATCAACTATTATTATTTAATTCAAGGGGACTCAAGTATTTAGAATAGGAAGATTATCTATATCAAATGAAAACATATTTCGTAGATATATATAAATAAGTATTTAATTTTTTACATTCGGAAATCGAACCCTTGACTTGTGAAATAGCTGGATAGTAAGTACTTCAAAACTGGATAAGTGATATTTTTCTTCAGGGTTAATAAAGTGTGCATTTAATATACACAAATAAACTATATTCATATAGTTATAGTATTTATTATACGTATATGACTATATGAATATATTCTATAATAGTTCCAACTGATATATAATATATTATGAGATTCCTGCAAATCCTTACAGTCAACTCTTTCAAATATCAACAATTGCATATTATACTGTATCATATCTCTTTGAAATAGCTATCAATGTAACATGAAAAGCATTATTCCCCCACCCCCTTACCCTCCAGGATATTAAGTCCGGTTTCTAAGTTTGGGCTAACGAGACGGTAATATTGTGCCTCAAAATTTTTATTTTTTTATAAATCAATTTGTGTCTCTCCCCGGTTCTCTTTCTGTAGGTGAGTACCATATTTGTGTACAATGTAGTCAGTAGCTTCGACTGAGCAACTTAAATACGAAAAATAAATCACTTTAATGTGTTTTTTTGATAAAATAGTAGAATCTTTGGGCTAACCCAAGTAAAGAGTTAGCTCAAAATGTCCGGGGGCGTGTCATCATAGCACAAGAGGTAAAACTGTATTCACAATGTCCTACCTATCTGGAAGACTCATTCTACATCTACACGTGATCTAAGTAACATCAGCAAGTGTCTGCTCGTTTCAATATTCAGGTGATTTTGATAGTCCTCTATAACAGTAAAATATTTTGTATATTTATTAATAGATATTGAAGTAAAAGATATCTTTAAATTCCTCTCAGTAGAAGAACTTAGAATAGTATCGTAGAAATACTTAGGTAGTGTGGATAATGGTAGGATGCAAGTACTCTTTGACCAGATAGAGATTTTAATTTCGAAGTATTGGAAATGTTGCTAATTACTTATCTAGAATTATTAATTCATTAAGATACTATAATTCCAATGAAAAGATAATGCTTAGTAATTTCAGACTGTCGAAAGTTAATTTAATTCTGAACTGTAATTTACTTAAATTTCATGCAAAGAAAATAGAGCAGTGTGATTAATCTGATAAACCTCATCAAGTGTGATTTATCAATACACGTTCATCATTTTTAACTCTATACTTGCTGTTTTGAATATTATGGTTAGGTTTGTACTTTTTAAATTAGGTACAAGCTTACAATTTGTTTGGGTTAGGTAAACTAATAGACTTAATTTATTATCACCTCTTCATTTTCCTCTTCTATCCATGAGTGCAGTCTTCTGTGCTAGCGTTAATTAATTTCCTAGCGTACATTTAAGTTTCCGCTTTCATTGGGTAGTTTTCTTTCCTGTTGTTTCCATAATCTTGACCTTGAATTGTAGTAACTAAAATCCTTTTCTGCTGTCTTTTCGAAGTCTCTTGTATTCATTTTTACTGTGACCTCGTTATCCCAGAGAATAATATTATTAGGTATTGAACTTCCTGATTAAAAATCTAATTCGAATGTTATATCACTAAATGGATTAGCTAATAGTGTTACCCTAAATACATATATTGAATATATTTAGATTGTCCATGATATTTTCAATTTATTACTTCAATGCTGATATATGTGTAATGGGGGGCGTGCCGCCCCCCATACCCCCCTGCCAGGTCATTAAACAATCATGAAGTGTGCAGTACAACAAACTAGCGGATACAACAATCTGCATTACGGTTATCTTTGACCAAGAAGCGTGAACACGCGAGTTTTTTCAAAGTTCCCAATCCTTCAGTAATATATAAGAAATAAATTAAATTAAATCCTTATCTCAAAAACTTAGTTTCTACAAAAAACTGTTTTGATTTTCGGATTCTATGGACAAAAATACATAAATAATAAATAATTTGAATTAAATTTGGTGGGGGTCGTCAAATGGGAAAAATCCAATTGCCATGCCATTGATTAAACTCTCCAATTAATCTAAAACTTTCTTTCCATCCAGAAATTGTCATCGGAGTCTCACTAGAATTTCATTAATTCCAATCAAGCTGATACAATGGAACTTTCATCTGTGAGTTGATCTATCATTTCATTATTTAAACTTTAATCATAACTTTCGATTAGGGTCACACAGGTAAAATGTGACTCGATCTGGTAAGAAAGTCTCTAAGCCTGCTGAATCGTATTTATATTGAATGTTGCTTGTCAAAAGAAGCGCTATGCTTAGTAATATTTTTTAAATTTAATGTGTGTTTTGAAGCTATTATTTATATTATTGTTCTGTGACTAGGCTGCACTTAGGTTACTAGGCCGCAATTTACCTGTTCTACCCTACCTGTAATATTTATTGCAATCGTTGAAGAAAAAAAAAGTAATGGCTTCATTTTTTCCACAGGAAGAATGTTTGAACACTCATCTCAAAGATGTCAACATTGATCTACTTCTTCAAGCCATTTCCGGTGAATCTATTCCCGATATTTTGAAGAATAGCGTGGCTGGCACTTCTTACACTTTCACGAAAAGACTATCGGTTAATCAGCTCTGTGAAAGATTTACTTCAAGTGTTAAAGAAGCTCACACAAGTTACATTGCTAGTATCAAGGCGGCAGAGGACGAGTTAAAAATTAACGTAAAGATGTGTGAACAAATGGACAACTTGTTCGGTAAGGAATATGAAGATGAAACTGAGGAGAGCTTCTTGGTCTTGAAATCTAAAGATGGGAGTAGACTGCTTCGTTGTCCACTCCAAAATTGTTCTATTAAAACCTTCAAGCTGCGGCGCCATCTTAGAGATGTACATTCAACACTCTCCGATGAAGGTCAAGATTTAGCCGTCTTAATTTCACAGAAGTTTGAACGCAATAAAGGTAAACAATAATATAGATTATTCCATAAATAGAAAAATAATTTCCTATTAAATGATGAATTCTATAAAGTTTTCTATTTAAGTTCTGGAATAGTTACATTTTTAAATCTGCACTTTGTAGATACATTATAATCAAAATTTATTTCGCTTTTGGTGAAGAAAGAAGATACCACTTCACTCTTCTTTTTATCTTTTTAAAATTTTGAGATTCTCGCAAAGTAGCATTTCTGCATCCATGAGCATATTATAGAAGAATATTTGTAGTTATTTTATCATTCTCATTTTTCTCTGACTACCTCTCAAAGTCCCTTCTATTCATTTACTAATGATCTCTGCTATAGAGGCTAAAATTGTTTGAAGCAAACATTCAATGTACTAAGCATGTACTATGAAATTTGTTTAACTAGTCATATTCTTTGATGATTGATACCATTCACAGAATATCTCCTCATATCCACATGAACTTTTCACTGAATATTAATCTCAGTAATCATGGTATGTGATCTCAGTAACTGTTTCTCCCTACAGCTATTTTAGCCATTGGAGAAGAGGATTTGGCAGAAGAAGAAAAGCAGGACTAATCTCAATTTGGTTGCTAGGAAAGACAACTATAAAGCTTGCGTATTATGTGGACACTTGTATCTGAACCTTCCAGACCATGTTGTGAAATTTCACAAAATTCAAAGAACAGACCCTCATTATGATAGGTATGTGAGAGATCCCGTGACTATTCCTCGCTGCTACACAAAATCTTTAAATGGTAAAATTGTTGCTTTGACCGTAGTTGAACTGGAAGAGGCCAAGAAGGAATTCGATGAAATCGTGGAGACACAGGAGAACGAGCTACAAACTAGGAAGAGATTGAGGGAGGAAATTCTGAAAGTGACAAATGCCATCTCAGTGACTGAAAATGAAGAAGAGCTGGAAAAATTAAATGAAGAACTTTGCAACCACAAGGTGAAATACAATGCTAGTAGGTACCCAGACATCAGAGTCTACACCGAAAACGTCGAACTGTGGAAAAACAGTTATTTGGATATTCTACAGAATCAGACTTCAGTTGAACCCCAGCGATTGCAACGTATGGCCATGGATGTTTTTTTGGAGTTTGAAAAAGATAGCGGGAAGTCCCTAACTTTCAATGATATTAGCAAACCACTCACCGTGAAAAGCATTCTTGGAAAATTTCGCGAGTGCAAGAATATTTCATTCTTGTCTAAATTGAAATATGTTGGACAATTTTCAAATTTCATTGAATATTTGCTAATATCTATCGAGAGCCCTGAAGTTTCTAGTGATGAAACTCAACAGGAAATGGCAGCAAGAGGTTTCAAATATGAACAAATAAAATCGGAAATAAAGAAAGAGCTTGCCATTTTGAATAAAATGAAAGGGAAAGATGTAATTCAGAAAAATAAAAAAGCAAAAAGCAAATTGGTCACAGATGAAGAAATTCAAAGTCTTCTAGCATCAACAAAAGCTTTTCTGAAAGAGGTACAAGGCAAAATGACTAGCGGATTGCATCTCCAGTTCACCAGAAAAGAGGTTACGAAAGTCAGAGATTCTCTCATAGCTGTTGCGACTGTTAGACTTGGTAGACGATCTCTCGATATGACGCGAATGACTCTTCAAGAGGTACACGAAGCTACAGAATCTGTAATAAATGATGACAAATATTTTACAATCAACGTGGCAGAGCAAAAAAACACGCACACAGGGAAACCAGCGCCAGTTGTCTATGACGAAGTGGAGTATTCGGTTTTGCTTAAATTCGTAACTGACCTTCGTCCAACAATAACCTCAGATAATAAATGTATTTTCGTATTTCCTGCGTATCCGAAATTAAACTCCAAGCAGAATCAATTACTCGGACTAACTGCTGCGTTTAAGATCCTGCAAAAGTTTCAAACTGCTTCAGGAAAGAAAATTTCTTCGAAAACTATAAGAGGATCAAAAGTAACCAACAGCAGACAACAGAACTGTTCAGAGGAACACTTAAATCATTTAGCAAACTCAATGAGTCATTCACGTAGCACCGCTGATAGCTACTATGATTTTAGCTCTGTGCACAATTCAGTAGCTCATGTTTTAGGGAATGATTCAAGTAACAAGGAAGTGGCCAATAAGATTTGTTCTACTCCTAATAAATCATCTGTTTCTTCTGATAAGTCTACTTCCATCGCAGAATCCTCTCCTAACCTCAGCAATATCGTGACTCGTGACTCAGCAGTTCCCTCTACTTCTGGAGTCGTTAGAAAAAGAAAAGTTACTTTTGACACTTCCTCAGACGACAGTGAATGTGACCAGACTCTATTTGAGCTACGATCGAAGAAGGTGAAAAGCTGCTCGTGTGATCATAAGCTTTTGGAAGAAGAGGTAGTAAAAATTTTGAGACTCCTGAAAGAAAAGAACATGACTGACACACTATTCTCCAAGAATGGTACTATCAGTGTAAAACAGGTATCAAAAGAATTACCTGTAACTCTCAAATCTGCCTCTACCAAAGAATTAAGATCCATCATTAAAAAACTCTTGTAGAGCAGCTCTGTTTTATATTTTGCAATTATCAGTAGCTTTCATTAATAATGTTATTTTTATACATATAAAATTGTATGTAACTACTTAAGTATCCGAATAAAAGTTTCTTTTCATTTTCATTGATTTTCTTTCCCCCCATCATATTTTAGGTGAAACTATTCTATTTTCAAAGCCTTCAATTCTCACATGCATTTGCAATTATCATTTATTCTTCATAGATTGTTCCAAAATTCTTTTTAAATTATCCCCAGTAAGATGTTTTTGTTGAATGAATTAATGCAGTATTAAAGTTATTTCTCAGATATCCGATTTGATTTCTTATTAATTTTTATTTACAGCTAAAATCAAAAGTTAGATCTCTAAAATCAAATATTTTTGAAAATAATTGAAACACCAGATGCTAATGGATTCAATACATTATCACTAATTTAATTACATGCTATTCAATAGGTAGTTATTTGGGAGGAGGGGAATTTAAACAGATTAACTATATACAAACTGTTCGGAAATAAAGTCCGATATCCTTATTTTAGAGTTAATTTGAAGTCCTGTATTGATGAAAGTGACTTTTCTTGCTATTTCAAATCTATCCAGCCAAATAGAAAATAATATATGATATCTTAGACAAAGAAATGGATTCGTGTGCATATTTCACTAAAAACACGGACGTCCGATTAAAAATGTCCAACATGATAGTCATTTTGGATAGGACTTGTCAGGCAAAATATCCGAACTATCCTCCTTCTTTCCCACAAACGTGGGGATATCCAATATACAATGTCCTGCTACCCTGATTATTCCTCCATTATTAATCAATGGATATTTCCTACAGGAAATTCTCCATTTACCAAACCCAGTCAGAGTGAATTGGAGGGCCAGTCTTTCAGGCATTGTTTTTTCCATCAGTTATCTCTCAATGATTTGCAGTGACCCAGACTTTAAAAGGAATAAGATTGAGAACAGAGATCTGAAAAAGATAAATGGTATGATTATCTCATGCCTAGATAATATTTATGTTAGTAGCTATTTCATGGAATCCAACTTGTTTTTAATTAATAAGTACCAGAGAGCTGTTTTTAGACAAACTGTCTTACTCTTCCACAGGGTTGGCAGGTATGAAGATTTTGGATCAACCATCCATTTTTCCAATTTGGCAACATTGGTTTTTAACCATTCACAACTTGAATCACTGTAAAGAAAACATTTTGAATTAAATTACATAAAATTGTCATAACTATTTCCATACCAATAGCATGAGATTCAAAATTTATTTGTATCTCACTATTCAATAAATAAATAGTTATTTTAATTTATCTTTGAAAGAATTGCAATGTATTATTAATTAATACACCATAGAAATGTATTAACATTTACAAGAAAATTTAGAAAAAGAGTTACTGTTAACACTTGAAAGTTTTTGGAGTCTGGCTATTTTGTAAAGAATTTGTAATAATTTGATTCTCTTGCATAAATTTATCTTTTTTTTTAAAGAATTAGAAAAACAAATGGCCAAATGAAATATTATGGATCAAGAACTCTCCATTTTAATAATTATCTCCAAATAAGAAAAAAATTCTTTCCCATAAATCCAATTATTATGATTTCTCTCCAAAATAACATAGCAGCATAGGAGAAAATAATATGCAATTAAGGGCCCAAAATGATTGTCAAACTCTTCAGGAAAATAATGAGCAAGCCATGCTTTATTGTTACCTGGAAAAAATGCTGTTTAAAAGCAGTTACAACTGCAGAGCCAGGCTGACTGAGTGTTTCTTATGTCAACAATTTGAAATATCACTTTTCTTGGTGAACTTACCTTAGCTTCATAAGCAGCGGAGACAAACTAGCTAGGTAACAACAATACCAAGGATGAAATTAAAAACTAAAAGTTGCACACATAGGAAATGCTAGGTACTTGAGTATACCTATGTCATTACTCACCAATATTAAAATATATTGGCGAGTTTGTAACTTTGTGGCCACTTTGCATAATGAGTCTTCTGACTCGCAGAGATTTTATGTCGAGAGAGTTAGAACTTAAGTAGGTACTCTCATGCTCTCCGTAGCAGATTCAGAATCTCCCTTAGCTAAATTAAATTAATTAATGGTAACTGATAATTAGGTAGGTACTATGCCATGTTTCAGAGGCTGGAAAATTGTAAGCCAATTTTGGAGCCAAAATTTCACAAAAATTCTGAGCAAAGCCAATTTGGCTCATATTTTAAGATTTCAAGCCTCAAGCCAAAATTAACATGGAAACATAGGAATTAATTCAAAATTTTAAGCCAATTAGACATACTTATATGAGTTTTCACCTTTAAAAATCTAAGCCAATTAATTGAATAATTTGCTTTAACTTACATAGGAGATGGTTTTGGAGATGGTTTGAGAGTTTATGAACCAAACTAGGTACCTACCTATTTTACTTAGAGCTTAGAGGAAGTGAAGAGAAGTTAAACTAATTAGGTAGTTAGGATGAAGTGCCTAACTAGTTAAATTCTGGCACACTAACTAGCTACTAGGTAATTCAATGACAGTACGGTCAGTACCTAACGGCTAACTGTGGCCTCAAAGGTAAACATCATAGCTTCAAATTAATATTAGGTATCATTTAAATTAGGTACCTAATACCTAATTTATTGCATTTGCCAAATTGCCAGTAGGCTGTACAGCCTACCTATAGGCTACAGTTATTGCACATCTTTTGATATAAATGGTATGTAACATTTCAATGAAAATTTGATTCAGAAGGTTTTAGAAACTTTCTTGAGATAGTCGCAATCTGAAATTAAAGGGGACCCAAGTATCTAGGTTTTTTATTTGCCCTAGTTAAAATAAGTAGGTAGGTACTTCCTACCTTCCAAGTTAACTGTTAGCCTGTTACTAACCGACCAATATTCTGCTGTAAATTCAATGAAATTGATAGATATCTAGTAACTACCTTTAAAAGATGCACCTGGAGTGGATGCTTAAAGCAACTTAAGAAAACTTACCGTTAACAACAGTTTCTTCTTCCATAAGGTACCTAGCCTAACTTAGCTTCATTTTCAATATTTGCTCAAACAGTTCAATAATTAGATGATTGATCGAAGATTACCTAGTTAAAAAGCTATGTATTTGCACCATTCCTAGTCAGGAATCAGGATTCCTCAAACCTGGAAAACTTAGGCTTGCGAGAATTTGCAACGTCACTGCAATCAGGCTGCCAACACCCAACAGGGCTACCAACATCATATTTTTATTTTGAAAAAGGAAACTATATAACAGAAAAATAATTAACCAAGTAGCTACGTAATAAGAGCAATTATCAGTAATGTAAATCTGACAGTTTTATTTTTCATATGATCAATATTGGCATATGATCATCAACTGTACCTAATTTTCTTATTTTCAGAATAAAATAATTGGTAGGAGGCCACCTAAATTATTAAATGTCTTGATGAAGAATAATACCACCACCCAGCTAATTAATTAGCTGATATGTGGAGGGTTCTCAAACTTCATATAATTTCAATTATCATACTTATAGGTATTTAAAGTGGTAAGAAAAAGTGAGATGGTTGATCAGTTCCTATCGGGCACAGACAGATATGAGTGGCTGACTTGGTTATTCGTATGCATCATGCATGCATGGGTGTGTAAATGCGGCTAGATAACAATTTAATCGTATATTGAAAAATTATGTAAGATTTGTTTTTCGTTCGTAGTTCCATCTACGAGGCATTAACTTCAATATTGAGGTACAAATTATTGCCGAAATGATAAATTTTAAAATAGGATTAATCTAAATTAAAATTAATTTGAAATATCCGTTTTAAGCAAATTAATCGACACATTAATTAACACATCCAAATAAACAGAATACAATGAAATACGCAATTTCTTAATCAATATATTATATATGTTATAAATGAAAATTATGAAATCATCGATTTGGAAAATTTAGAAATAGCCATATCATCGAAACATGAAATTAATTTACCAAAAATTTACAATGTGAAATTATTGCTTCAATTTCGCGTTACTAGTTTATGCTTCCTGAATTATTATGGTATAAATATTGCATAAAGTTCTTAATACATAATGCTTATATATTTAAGTGCCTATATAGTTAAATCAATAAACATGCTTGCTTGATTGGTATTGTAGTAGGGGAAAGTCCCCATTTATCGGCCACTTAAGAGGTTTCCTTCAAAACTGTTATTATTGTTTAACTCTCCTCTCTACTAATGTATATACGACAGAACCAACTAAAAGATGAAATTCAAATCTTTTAAACCATATAAAGTACTATGCAATTACTTTAGTATAAATTAATCCACATTGAATCAAATATTATATCTGAAAAACTCCAATTATCGACATGTTGAAACCAAATATCGTCACATGTTATTACCCATTTATCGTCATGCGTCGATACATGGGTGATATCGTCCACAGAATAAAATTTTCATTGAACAGCTTGCAGGATGGGGGAAAATCAGATAGAATGGGGAAAATTAGGTTGAATGGGGAAAATCAGGTAGAATGGAGGAAAATCAGGTAGAATGCAGGGAAAATCAGGTAGAATGGAGGAAAATCAGGTAGAATGGAGGAAAATTAGGTAAAATGTGGGAAAATTTGGTAGAATTGGGAAAATTAGGTAGAATGGGGGGAAAATCAGGTAGAATTGAGAAAATTAGGTAGAGTGGGGGAAATTAGGTAGAATGGGGAAAAATCAGGTAGAATGAGGGAAAAATTGTCTTAGTAGGGGAAATGATGCCAGAATGGAGAAATTATTGATTGCAGCTAGTAGGGGGTTTAACGTCTGCTTCGGAACCAAAGGCCATATATCGCTGATGTCAAATAAAATTGAATGCAAGGGACTCGAAGAAGCAGTCAGAAAGAAAAGTGGCTTCATGAACAAAGTCACCTACCACCGTCAGTGACAAAGCTCATGGATGTAGGAAAGCTACTCAGTGAATGCAGTCCCTTACCAAGAAATGTGACGAAAATGGTCACTCTGGGCCCTGAACTGTTGTAATTTGGATCATGAAATATTTTCCCCATTTTATCCAAGTAAATCTTTAGTAACGCTACTAACAGTTTTAGAGGGTAGCGCTGGGTTTATGTTCTTCAACTACGAGGGCTTAGTTTTTGTGTTAGGTAGACTCGTTGGTTTCATTTACTATCACCTCTTCATCTTCCTCTTCGATCCGTGAGTACAATCACCGGATATACCTTATACATATACTTCTTCGTCACATTTTTGTTACGTGACTACATTCACGGTGTAGCTTTACTGCATCCATGAGCGAGACACCGACAGGTGGTATTTGACTTTGCTCATGAATCTCATCTTAATAAATTTATATTTTGAAGTCAGTGAATTGGCATCCGATTCTGCAGCAGACGTTAAAACCCCTACATAAGTAATTAATCAAAGCGACTATATTTTTAATTTTCTTCTCATTAAATTATCTTGAGTATAACAATAGTGTTTCGTACTATTGGGTCACACAGAGTATTAAAAACTTCAAAAAGAATGAAAAATATATAGTAAACTTTATTTTAAGCGGTTTATTTAACATATTCAAAGTTTTCCCGGACACTGGAAATGGCATTTAAGATAATATGATGGATTAACAATAATTAATTTATGATATGAATAATTTCAGCTGAAATCAATTTATTTTGAGAGGAAAAAGATTTAGAAAACCAAAATCGTATCGAAATTTTGATAGATCACGTTGTTTGTTTTTCCAAATAGATGAAGTTCACAAAATATATATCATCGTAAACTGTGTAAATAATAATTAACCGAATCTCAGAGAAATGTAAACACTAAACTATCTACTAAATGATTTTAAGATAAATACCAGCTATATATTAATTATTAAAATCACACGCAGATGTGCAAACATTCTTTGGATAACGTGTATTATGTATGGAAATACAACAACATGATATGACGTCTAAAACTAGTGAAATTTTGTACGTTTTATCAAATTAGATGACACTTTTTCTAATTAAATCAAATTTTATTTCTTTACTAATCATTATTTAGATGAACAAGGTATATTGAATAGTATAATCAACTATTCTGTTTCTATTATATATGTATAGGTTCCCCCCTCTAATTACCCCCCCCCCCCTGCTTATCACCCTAATTAAGTTCTAGTAGGTCGATAAATGGGTAAAAGCTATTTAAACATAGAAAATTGTATAAATATTGAGAATTAATATATTTACTAACCATGAAACTGTTTTAAAACAACTATTGCGAAATTGATCAAAATACCATTTATCGTCACCCCATGACGATAAATGGAAAATCCTCTTTATTGATACCCAAATATCGACACATCGATTTATTTTAAATATTGATGACTAAATTAATTTCTGATTTTATATTTAAGAAATGCAATTAAACGTAAGTAAAACTGTATGAACGTTATTTTGAAAAAAAATTATTTGAAGCGTAAAATCGCGCATAACAAATTCTCTATACCTAATCAATTTCGGTAGGTTTGTCCTGAATGTACCGTATTGACATACATCTCATCAGTTAAACTGACACTCTGATTGTAATTTCAAATGAAATTACTTACATTTTTGTAACAATAACAAAAATATATGGAGACATCGATTTGTAAAATACCTAAACCATAGAAATGTTTCTAAGTCTTGTTATGGACGAAAATAACTGAAACGTGACGATAAATGGAGAGGGACGATACAAGGAGCCCTTACCCTAACTTGCCACAAATAACCTTCAAATGACCTTCAGGCATCTGTACAAATATCTTCCATTATGTTATTTCCTTTAAATAAACTAAAATATTACTTTATCATAAATGTATGCATTTTGTAGATTATAAAATCCCATTAAATAATTATATATATTGTCCAAATTAATAATTGTATAAAATCAAAAGCCTCATTTTGGAATCGACGTGTCTATTGTCACGTAGACACGTCGCATTCCAAAGAGGTAGAGCACAAGACGCATCAGTCTATCCCGAGAGCTTGTCACGCGAGGTTGCAGAATACACATTCATGATTTGACGTTTTTTTTTTAATGCCTTTTCACCAGCCTTCTCCAAATAAATATTATAGGTGTTAAATAGAAGAAAGAGTATAAACCCTCAACTACCTATAAGTGGTAATCCCGCAGCTGAACATCAGTTTTTCTACTTTCGGAAGTGAATTTCCACATCTGAGAAGTGAACTTCCGCATCCGGTGTGTGAGTTTGTGCGTTACGCTCACCTCACCATCATCTCACATCACCTCGCAATCACCGCTCTGCCTACGTGACAAGTTCAAACATACTCACCTACCTAGTTTTTCTTTATATTTGTGAAGTGTTAAGTGTAACAAGCGATATTGAATATTAATCATGGTTAATGAAGATGAACAACCGCCTCAAAGCTCATCAACTGTTGATCATATCTCAATTAAAGCCCCTGAATTTATCGAAAATGCGCCTACTGCGTGGTTTTCTATTCTTGAGGCACAATTTCAACTTAGAGGAGTAACCGTCTCAACGACTAAGTATTATCATGCCCTTTCACAACTTCCTTCTGATGTTGTTGCACACATTCCGCATGATGTTTTCACTCAACAAAATTATGACTCCCTCAAAACTGCAGTTGTTTCATCTTATGAGAGATCTAAACCTGAAATGTTAGAAAAACTCATGGCACAAACAACATTATCAGGACGTCCATCCATGTATCTTCAAGAAATGAGAACCCTCGCAAGTAAGATAAGTGTAGCTGATGACATCATACGTCATAAATTTCTCAAAGCTTTACCTAACACTGTATCTGCCGTACTAGCTTCTCAAAATGATCTAGACCTAACTGCGCTAGGTAAATTAGCGGACGATCTGATGTCCTACTTTAATCAACAACCTGTAAATGCTGTGCAGACTCATGAATCTCGTCCGACTTTCAGTGACAGCCGCTCTTCAAGAACTCGACCAGATCATAATAGTAATAAAAACTTCTCAAATTTGCCTTACAACCTAAAACCTTTCAGCAACGACCAACGAACCAAGGTTTGCAGAGCGCACATTTACTTCGCCGAAAGAGCCAAAACTTGCAAGCCATGGTGCCGTTGGCCTGACAAGTCAAAATGTAACATTGCTCCTTCCTCCAGGCCCGCCTCCAGATCATCCTCTCCTGTCAACCAGTTAAACTAAAACGGCGGCCTGTAAACGCTCCAAGCAGTCCGCCACTCATGGAAGTCGCCGCGAGACTTGGAGCAACCAAGATAAACTTCGTTATTGACACTGGAGCTTCAGTCACCATTGTACCACCTTCTTTTGTTAATGGTACAGTTATTCACCCAAGTCCAGTCTCTCTCAGTACAGCATCAGGTGAAGTTATCACCACACAAGGTCAAGCATTATTAGACTTGGTCATCCCGTCTCTACGGAGAACGTATCCATGGAATTGTATCGTAGCTAACGTTACCAGACCACTTCTTGGATACGATTTCTTAGAGCATCACGGAATCGTTGTTGACTGCAAACAGAAGAAATTATTCGATTCCAGTACGAACATAGCGACTAAACTTAAACCATCGAGTTCGCCTGTCATGGCTATACAAGTAACCACTCCATCAATACCTAATGACGTCCAGAAAATACTCAAAGAATACTCAAACCTGACGTCACCCAAGAAGGGAAAGAACACACCACCCACTACCTTCTACCACAGGATTGATACAGGCAGCGCACCACCTGTGTTCTCCAAACCTAGGAAGATGTCTGAGGAAAAGAGGACCGCAGCTAAAGATGCGTTCCAGGCTTTACTCAACGAAGGCATCATTCGAGAGTCCAGCTCTCCATGGAGCACTCCCCTTCACAGTGTCGTCAAGCCAGGCGGTGGCACAAGATATGTAGGTGATTATAGGTCACTTAATAGCATAACAACCCCTGATAGATATCCTATTCCAAACATTCAAAATTTTACTTCTAGATTACATAATACTAAAGTATATTCTCACTTAGATTTAGTTAAGGCATTCCACCAAATTCCTGTCCATCCAGAGGACATTCAAAAGACAGCAATCACTTGTGAATTTGGCCTTTTTGAGTACCTAACTATGCCTTTTGGTTTAAGAAATGCCAGTAACTCTTTCCAGAGGTACATGGATCATATATTTAGAGATATTCCATTTGTTTTCATTTACATTGATGATATCCTAATTTTCTCAGATGATGAACAGAGTCACCTTGATCATTTAGAACAAGTTTTCAAAATTTTAGATTCATACAACCTCAAAATCTCTCTGAATAAATGTCAATTCATGTTGCCTGAAATAGATTTCCTAGGATATAGCATAAGCAAATATGGTATCAAACCAACTTCCTCTAAACTCACTAATCTTAATGCATACCCCTATCCTAATTCTTCTCAGTCTTTACGTAGATTTCTTGGTATGATTAATTTCTATCGTAAACTTATTCCTCATTATTCTTCAAAAGTTCTTCCACTAACGGAATGCATTAGATTAAATCCTAGCTCTAAACATCTTGAACTTAGCAAAACAGAGAGAGATGCATTTGATAGTATCATAAAAATTTTCAATAATTTAACTCCTTTGCCCCACCCGCATGTTGGCGCTCCCCGTTATCAATTGGTAACTGATAGTTCTCAGTATGCGATTGGAGCAGCTCTCCATCAAATGATTAACGATGAATCCATTCCAATTGCCTTTTTCTCTAAAAAGTTATCACAAACCGAACAACGTTATTCAACTTTTGATCGTGAGCTCCTAGCAGCATATCTCTCTGTCTTGCATTTCAAACACTTAATAGAAGGTAAAAACGTCTTGCTTTTGACTGACCATAAACCTTTATGTAATGCATTCAAAAGCAGGACTCCTGCAAAGTCTGATCGACAACAGAGACATCTCTCCTTTATTGTAGAATATGTTAGTGACATAAGCTATATTAGAGGTGAAAAGAACGTAGTAGCAGACTGTTTATCTCGTATAGATTCTGAAATTAATCAAGTAACCTTAGAATTATGTGATTTGCCAGCACTAGCAAAAGAGCAGCAGACTGATGAGGAAATGTCAGCATATATGGAGAATCTAAAATCCTTCAAACTAGATGAAAATTCAGTTATTTACTGTGATGTTGCCACTCCTTATCCACGCCCATATGTACCTTTGAAATTACGTAAATCTATTTTCAATAACTTTCATAACCTTGCTCACTCAGGTACTAACGCTACAACTAAATTAATTAAAAGTAGATATTTCTGGCCTAATTTGAATCGTGACATCAAAAATTGGTGCCGCGAATGTCTTTCGTGCCAATCATCTAAAATTCAAAGGCACACTCAATCTCCAATTCAATCTTTTTCTTTGCCTTCCCTTCGATTTCAAACAGTTCATATCGATATTGTTGGCCCTTTGCCTCCTGTTCAAAACTCTCATGATCCTTATATAAGCCAGAATCGATATGTTCTCACTATGATAGATAGAACGACTCGGTGGATAGAAGCTTCACCAATGCCTGACATTTCCGCATCAACTGTAGCTCGCACTTTCCTTGAAACTTGGATTTCTCGTTTTGGTGTACCCTTACATGTATTAACAGATAGAGGAACACAATTCGAAAGTGAATTATTTTCAGAGTTATCCACATTAACCGGTTTTCACCGATTAAGAACAACTAGTTACCATCCTCAAACTAACGGCATGTGCGAGAGAGCACACCGTTTTCTTAAAACTGCCTTAACTGCACGTAAGCAATCATGGCTTAACTCTCTACCAATAGTTCTCATGGCCATTCGAAGCACACCTAATGATTCAAATTATTCACCTTTCTCAGCAGTTACTGGAACCTCTATGCTTGTACCTAAAGTTCTAATCTCTGAGAATGATTCACATTCGTTTTCTCACAATGATATAATTAACCTAGCTAAAGAAATGTCTCTTCTTGACATTGACAAGCTCTCTTCAGGACGCATTCACTCAAATAAAACTAAGTCTTACATTCCTAAAGATCTGAAGTCCTGTGAGCTTGTCTGGTTAAGAACTGACAGAGTGCGCAAACCTTTGGAAGCTCCTTACACCGGACCTTACAAAGTTTTGCGACGTAACGATAAATATTTTGTTATTGAATTACTTAATAAGTCTCATTCAACTGTGTCTATTGATAGATTAAAACCATGCAATTTGCCAATTTCTAACTCATCTTCTAACACTAATAATCAAGAGATTGTTCAGGAACCTATGTCGGAGCCAGATTCACTCTCTGCCACCAACAGGATTTCTGAAAATCAAAGTTCTAAACCCACAGTATCTCGTTCTGGTAGACGGATTAAATTTTCTAAATATAATGAATATCATTACTATTAATTTAAACGCATAGCTCCGCTACTAGGAGGGGAACTGTTGTAGTAACTTGCCACAAATAACCTTCAAATGACCTTCAGGCATCTGTACAAATATCTTCCATTATGTTATTTCCTTTAAATAAACTAAAATATTACTTTATCATAAATGTATGCATTTTGTAGATTATAAAATCCCATTAAATAATTATATATATTGTCCAAATTAATAATTGTATAAAATCAAAAGCCTCATTTTGGAATCGACGTGTCTATTGTCACGTAGACACGTCGCATTCCAAAGAGGTAGAGCACAAGACGCATCAGTCTATCCCGAGAGCTTGTCACGCGAGGTTGCAGAATACACATTCATGATTTGACGTTTTTTTTTTAATGCCTTTTCACCAGCCTTCTCCAAATAAATATTATAGGTGTTAAATAGAAGAAAGAGTATAAACCCTCAACTACCTATAGTATATAGGTACCTACTCTGCAGCCAAGCTATAGGGAGATATGTTCAAAATATTCATGTGTAACAGTTATAGAAAGTGGTACCTATGTTTGGAATTGCGCTCAGAAGAGAATTACTATATTTCAAACTACATATAACAAACCTACTACTTCGATCTTACCTTGATATAGGTAGGTATAGTATATTGTATGCATATTCAAAATAATGTAAAATATATATCTTCAACTATAAGCGGGAAGCGCAACTGTACCTATTATGGTTGATTATGGTTGCGATGCCGCTTATATTTTCTTGGGCGGGGATGCCGCTCATAATCTCCTATAATATTTATGATTTATTTTATAGGCGGGCAGTCCGATTATATTATGGTCGATTTATGGTTGCAGATCCCGCCTATATTTTATGAGCGAGGATGCCGCTCATAATCACCTATAATATAACCTCGCCAACTATAGCCACTCATAATACAACCTTATTTTTCTGACTGGGTACCGACACTTGTCACCGGGAACGTCCGTACCGTGACGTATACTTGGAGTTGCCTACGAATGATAGATTACTTATTTTTAATTATACAAAAACAACATAAAGAGAATGGTATTTAACTTAATATGCTATTTAAAATCGAAATTTTCATTTATGATATTAAACTGATAATAAAATTATATATTTTTAAGTAATATAATTATTTCTGTTCTGTACATGTTTTGTACGTGTGTTCAGTATGAATTTCGAGCCGCGGAGCGTTGGTTTATTTCTGATGCAATATCGTTAGCATGCGGACGTGCCCTGTAGTCTGAGACTAAATTTAATAATAATTATTATTATTGTATCTTTCATAAATATTAAACTAGTGAGAAATGGGCAATGTTCGAAAATGTTCATTTATCAATAATTGTATCAATACATTTAGAGATCGGTTGTTTTTGTCCAGAAAACATGATTACAAATTTACAATCTGTGGTTAAAAACTTGCACAATGGCGTTGAGACTGAACAGTTAATAAGTTACTATTCAGTTTGCTCGAAATATTTTAGTTGCGACTTCGATTCTTGTTTTCTATTTATAAAAAATATACGTTTAAATATAAAACTTAAATTAACCTTTTTTCCTGAAAATTAAAATTTACATTACTACTTTGGTTTCCCCTTATTGGTAGTAAAAGAAAATGTAGCTCTGACCGTTATATATATGTACATATACTCGTTTGTTAGTACGTTTGTAGTACATATGTGACGTCACGGTACCCCTCTCTCTGATTGGCTGATACGCTCGCAGTTAAATAATTATTTGGCCACTACCGTCCACGTAGCAGTGAAACATCTTCCTATATTCAGTGATCTGTGCGCTACGTGGACGCTAGTGGCCAATCAGAGAGAGGGGTATAACTTCCTTTATAAACTTTCTTTATAAGCTGTGCAGTTGCCAGCAGTGCTGGCAACTGCACAGTTTATAAAGGAAGTTATAGTGAGTGCACCACAATCACTAGAACCTCTGCCATTGGTGCAAGTTACCATCAGCTGTTGTGCTAACGAGAACCGTGAAGCCCCGTCTAGACACTCCGCCTCCGACAAATGTCCTGAGTTTGGAAATACTTTTGCTCAGGCGAACTTCATTTATGTTATTGGTCTACATTTACTACAATTGTTAATTTAGTCTACCATTCTCTATAATGGACATGCACTACCATCTAATTTCTAATCCACCACTAAGTCTACATAGCAACAATAACCAACATCGTTAGTCTACAGTAATGACACATACTTATTTCACGGTAATAACGGTTCACGTTATTCCTTTCCAATCTGTTATAATGGGTCTTTAATTTTTCACTCTCCCTCATAGTCTGAGCTCATCTTAGTCTCTCTCTTAACAAAATAAATAATCAACTAAATTAATCCTCCATCGAGGTGTCTTTGGAACTGACAATGTGCCTCTTTATACTCAGTCGTTACTTCAACTGACCAAAATGCATCCTTTGGTTATTCGTCAGGTTAGGGAAATACATTCCAAAACTCATCAAAACTGATCCTTATTCTCACAGGCTTTATTCATTTTCTTTTAGGCGGTTAATATATGCTTACATCGGCCAACACACGCAATGCATCTAATTCTAATGCTATATCTACTCAAAAAATAATCTACATAAAATTAGTATTATATCTGATTAAAATTAGTCTAAATTTATTCTTCTACGTACTACCATGCAACTAATATCTATGTGCACAACTTATTCTAAAAACATGCAAATCCTTAATTTAATTTTTAAGTCTCATTAGGTGCTTACTGCTCTTATCAAGTTTCCTCTAGTTTCACTCCCAATTCTCTTTAATTGCCATTTCCAAGACATGCCACATTGAGTTCAACTCAATTTCTAATCCGACTATGCAGAAATGCATCTCACTATGCATGAATTTCCTTTAAATTTTACGACTACGAATTCTAGTCTTTCTCTCCACCTCTCATGTCTATCTATACGGGCATTATTCATTTAATTGCTTTTATCGCTGTGACACACTTATCATCAACCTCATTCACGGTTAACCCTTTTCATCGACTAATAATTCAGTACTTCGTCCACGTAACTTGCTTAGAGTTCGTGACAATCCATTCCAGCTTCTTCCTGTTTGTTTTTCCATTTAGTTACTCATACGTATACACACTCGTAATGACGTCATTAAACACACACTCTACACTCTTCTCTAGGATTATTCAATTCTCTGTTCGATTTTATCGTTTCTGGCTACGTATCCCGGCGTATCATATTACCTTCTCTATTCCCTCAAAATATTTCTCATAGTCCTATGCTACTCTCTACCTCTGCTAAAGTCTACGGTTAGGTTTCTTCATATTTCTCACATGTCATAAATACTTTGATAATTCTTTAATAAGGATATAACATTTCAAAGCTAGTATTGGACTCGAGAGTAAATTGCTATATCGAATTATTGGCCAAGTAATTCAATATACCAAAACAATCTTGTTCAATGCCACCTTGATTTGATCCTTTCTCCGCTACATATTAACTACCATCTACAATAGTTCTTATTCCTTTGTCTGTTCCTCATTAAACCGTGACAATTCAACATCATTATACCACTTAGCACCGAGGTTAGCACTAACACTACAACTGGTATTAAATCTTCGATCATTTGTCTATTTCTATTTGACTTAGAGAAATTAAATCCACTTTCTCTATCCGCCTGTGCACTATTTCGGTAAAAACTGCTAGTTTCCTTTTTCCACTCATAGCTATTCGTCAGCTTTTTACTAGTCTCAACACGTTTTGCTAATTTAACCAATTCATAGAAATTATGGCACTCCTTCATATTGAGTATGACCTTGATACTAGGCTTCAAACCCATAACGAATATTTCGGCAAGCATTTTATCTCTGTCTCTAACATTTTGCAATTCCGGAATTATGTAATGATATCTACCGCATGTAGCTTCAATTTTACTAGCGTATTCTTCAACTGTCATTCGTCCTTGTTTAATTTGTACCAACTTAAGTGTAGCATCCATTCTGTTAATAACTGATCTGAATCTTTTCTTCAATATCTCGCATATCGCATCATAAGATAAACTTTCTGTCTCTTTATTAGCTTCGAGAAAATTCCTGGCTCTACCTACACAAGAAAACTTTAATAATTCTGCTTTTTGTCTACCGGTCCAACCCTCGATTTTGGCTCTTCTGTCAAATCGTAATAAGTATTTATCAATGTTAGATTTGCCATCGTATTTATCCAACCTTCCTAGAATCTGACTGTCTACTTTCTGCTTTTTCCTCCCACCTTTTGGTTTATCTTTCCGATTAGTCATTTTGATTTATGAAATACTAAACACCCGAACTAAATTTACCGCCTTCAATTCAATGAAAAATTACCATATTAAACACGAAACATATAATAACTCAATAAAACCCAACTAACTGTCCTTGTATGTACTACAAAATTACAAAATAATTATTTCCACACTTTAAGTATTCCTCTGCGCCTGTTTCAAGTTTTCAGTCAGTGTTCACTGTCCTCACTATATATCACACGGTTCACACCCTAAGCTCATTCATGTCATGACTAACAGCTGATCGGCTAACTGTTAATTGTACCTCATCCCTATTCTGTGGTCACTTTCGTCCATCGGTACTATAGTCTCCTATTTCCACTTCTAACTTTTTTTTAATCTGATATTAGCAAATTCAATTAACTTTCACAATAACCTAATAATCTCCAGGACTTTTAAAAAATATATCGATAGTCAGATTGTCACCTTCTCAAAGTCTCCAAAAAAAACTTGAACTGTCTCACATCCGGTCCCTATAGGTTCCTACCATAAACTATACACTGAGTAGTCTGTCGAGGTAAAGTCTAATCAAGTCCTGTTGCGATTTACGAGTGTCAATGAACAAATCCTGTCACGAAAGAAAAATTATTTTCTGATCACTCTTTGAGATGAGAGATCTTAACATGCACAAGTATATAGTATTCAATAATTAATTGTCGGCTGTCCTGAAGTAAAAGATTTCCCGAACAATCTTTTGATATGGAAAACCAGAAAATATTCAGCATGGACAAGTTATTAATATATTCGATGAGTTTTTCGCTTTTACTTGCATATTGTCAACCTTCAACAGGTACATTGTCAACACATTTCATTAGTTATCTTAATAATTTTCGGAGGACTTCATCTTCATCAGCCATAATTAATTTATTACATGCATAGCTAACTACAGAACTAGCAACCTTGCTAAAAAAAAACCTTACTCACCATTTCATACCTCAGTGAGGGTAACCACAACTCACCCTAATGTGAACATTGTATCGTCTCTACAGTAATCTGACACTGAAAGCATTGTTCTGACTGAATCGCCAACTGTGACTCGCTTTGACTCTCCTCTATAGACATAGGGTGTCATTTTAATTATTGCAGTCAATTCATTTGAACAATCATCCTCATCAAAAAAATCAATTATCCAGTTAAAGTGATTATAGATTTCCTGCTCCTTGGAGTAATAATTAAAAAAAAAATTGTTGATGCATTACATTATGTTTTCAACTCGTAATTTCAGGAATTTGCAATTCAATGATCAACCTTTACAATCAATAAAAAGAATTTAATATACCACACCTAGCTGCCACCAATGAATGATCGGGGGTCTAATAGTTTTACTTCTTTATTCAAATACGTTAATTCATCTTTATTTGATTCTTTCCATTTTATCTTTCCCATTTACGGTAGCTAATTAATTGTTATCTCATCAAAGTAGCCGAACTCCATTCTAGCATGGGTTTCATCTTATATGAAAATAAGTATTAATTCTTATGATTGCAAGGGATTCCTGGAACTACGAGGACAATGAAACAACACATTCTAATTAACTCAATCCACCATTGATAAAATTCATGCATGACATTACACTGAAAGGTTACTCAAAATACTCATGAAGTACATTATACAATTCAACATCCGGACTGGACATTATTCTAATCCAACCAATAATTAATGAGAGGCTAGATCCCAAGATACTTATACATATTGAGGAAATGGACAGAGGCTTCGATCAGGTCACAAGACAGGACATCTCTTCAGACTTAGTTAATCACATCACCAATAACTATTAGGACACTATGGTCAAGGAATGAGGGAAGCTTTCTCGCTGGTCTCTAGTCGGGAACTAACTTCCTCTCTAACTTCTATTCCCCTCAGTCCTTCTAAATCTCCACCTCCTTTCTTAAACTAACCAACCCTTTTCTCACTTCTCCAATTTCATTGGACTTCGTTAAAACCGGGGGTGTGCTCTTTTCCCAAACTATCCAATCCTAATTCAGCCTAACCATAAACAATATTTCTTATCTCCGCCCAGAAACCGTTATGAAGTTCTTCGCTAAACTATTTCATAATCTATCAACCTAAACATTAACTGTTTCTCAAGTTATGTTAGCTGTCACCCTCTCTAATAAATCTAACTGCCTTAATCTAAGGAACTATTCCGTACCTAAACAGTATTCGTGAAATATATAAAGGCCCCCACACACTACACGATCCACGAGCCGAGCCTTAGCAAACAAGCCGAGCCCCGAGCCAGATCGTGTAATGTGTGGGGGCCTCGAGCCGAGCCACGAGCCGCGCAATTAGGCTCGTGGCTCGGCTCGTGTTGATCTGTCACTTCCAGATATTTTGCTTGGCTCGTGGCTCGGCTCGGGTAGTGTGTGGGGGTAAAATAACACGAGCCAAGCCTGCGGTCAGCTAAAGCGCCGTCCAGACGCTCCGACAAACCACTGAGATTGGAAATACTTTTGCTCGGGCGAACAAGGACAACACGAATTATGTAAAAAAACTTATGTATATATATTATTTTTCATGTGAATAAATTTCATATAGATAAATAAATAAATTTAATGAAAATAAATTTACATGTAAATAAATTTACATGTAAATAAATTAAAATATCTCCATTGCGAGTATATGTGATCTCACTAAACGAAAATTACATTCCTTTCTTTTTTAGAATCGCTACTGCGATTCTAACGTAATATATGGAATAAATAGGAATATAATATGTTTAGTCATATATTATTATTTATATTATTTCCATATAGTTATTAACATACATAGAAATAAATATATTCAGTTACATTATCATTTAAAAATTAATAAAATTATTTAAATATTCTTCACGGCGAATTTTCCAACGGCGAATTCTCCGGTCACCAAGAAAAATCACTAAAAACGTATTATAGTAATAGTGAAACATATTAACAAAATAACCACCTTAACTATTTAACTATTTTAAATATAACTTGATTTATTCTAAATTAAACTTTACTTATTTTAAATATAACTTGATTTATTCTAAATTAAACTTCACTTATTTTAAATCAAACTTGACTTATTTCAAATTAAACTTGAAATGTTTTAAATTAATGTTAAAAAGCTGCAGTTAATGGTGTGAATAGTTATCATTCCCACATCGCAACCCACATTGACACCATGCCTAAAATTGAGAAAGTCCAAATCTGAGCAAGATTGCTCTCTGACTTTACAGATTTGGAAGAGGTTGATGGAGATATGAAATGCAAATTTTGTAATTTGAAAGTAAGAATAGTATACAAACGACTATTATCACTAGAACCTTGCATATTCTAAAATAATTTAAGATCTTACTTGTAATTCAACATTGCAAATTACTAGGGACGTGACATTGTGCGTATTGCATACGCACAATGATCAATTTTTAACATTAAATGTTTAACCTATGCCGTTTTCTTCTGGGACCCTGCATAGAAAACGATTTTAACTGTGGACCCAAGTATATTTTATCAAGCTAATTATTCAAATTTAAAAAGTTTGTAGGTGGAATATTGAAACTACAATATACTAATGTATTAATAAATTTATATGGCACTTGGTATTCAGTAAGTACTTGTAATAATTGATAAATAATTGAATTCAATTATCTTAGAGAGTTGTACTACTCGAAAAATATCAAAACTAATCGCACGTTATTAAGAAAAAAGGTTGAAACTAAATATTCGAAGGACAATTTAAAAATATAGATATAATTATTTATTCAAAAATGCTGATAAATATATACATTTAAAGGGATAATTTGGTTGTCCCTTATTTGATAGTAATTAGATCCAGACAGGACACTTCAATAGGGTAATTCGACTATAGACAGGAGCGAACATAGAGTAGAACCACAAACGACAGCTAAAAGGAAAATAACGTCCAATTAGTAAAGATGACAACAATTTGATTTATATAAAAATGAAACTTGTAAAAATATAAATAGAGATGAAAACTCATTTGAGTATAAACTTGATTAAATTGCCCTACATTATGCTAGAACACTCCCTATGCCAATGACCACAAATATTTTCATGGTCACTATTAGCACCACTTACAATCATATGAACTGAGACACTGCCACAGTACATTGAATCTAATATTCATTGAACTGTGACACTGCTTGATAATTGTAGTGAGGTGGCACCAATCCGGCTGATGGCATAGTGGCTCCGCCCCTCCCTCCTCCCGTCTCATCTGACCTCCAATCCGTGACCCATAAATGAAGATCAGCCTCCAGGCATCCTTCTAGCTATAACTGCCCCTCCCTCTCGCCGGTTCACTCCATTATTTTGTAGGAGGATTAGCAAGATAATATAGAACTTAGTGGCCAGAGCAACTGTAGACGTTGCGAAGGCGACTGGAAGACTCCTTTTCTTTTCTTCGGGAAAATCTGAGGAAAACTTAGAATACCGCCCATTATTTTGTCCTCCCAATCGCTAAACAGCTCTCAACTCAAATGACATAAGAGGTGCGTAAAGCAACTGGGAGTGACCAACATTAATGAGAAAGCAATTACATCATAATGAGTATCATATATATATATATATATTAGTATAAGTTGGCAACAAATTATTAATTAAGCATGTCTCATTGAAGAGTAGATGAGCCTTTACTTTAGATAATTTTTTACTTTGTTTTTCGAGTTTTCTGAATGTAACTAAATTTTCTTGAGATATTATTTTCAGTATGCATTTTGACAGCCAGAAGGAAATTAAATTTTTGATTACCATCTTATTATTAAATGAAACTATTTTTATTGATTAAAACACAATATTAAAAAAAATTCACAACGTTTCGATAAATGACTTTTATCATCTTCAGGTATTTAAAATATATACAGCCAGTCTGGAATTAAGAAGAACAGAAATAAAATATAAATGCTTAGACTGATGTAATAGAGATGGTTAGACTAAATGAACTTAAACAGAAGGGAAAAAAGAAATGTATAACTTAACAAGAGAAGGAAAGGATTATTGGTTAAAAAAATTGAATGTAATGTTACGAATTATGGAATTTTTATGGAAAAATAATGTTAGTTTGATATTTCAAAATGACTATGTGAAAACTAGCATGTCACTAATTAAAATTTGATGGGACAATGAAAAGTGAAAATAAAAACATTAATGCGGGAAGTGAAGGTAATATAGTTAGGATTTAAAGAGGTAATGTAAGACTGAGTGAATCTTTTGGTCAGAATTAATAACTAGGTTTAGTGGATGCTGGCAGATTATTTAAGTATGATGCGTCACCTAGAGAGTTTATGGAGTAAAACTAAAAATAAATAACAATTGATTTGATGGTGAAAATCCTGTCTAATACATATGTTTTTAAAATGAAATGGGTATTGTTCCAGAGGTAAATATATAATTATGCAAATTTAAAATATTAATTGAGGATTTGAGATATATAAAGTAGAGAGAGAGAGAAAAAAAAAACAGATATAAGGATTAGAAATGATAATGAAGAACTAAAATATTTGGAGTATCCGTACCTCTCCTTCTCGTTGGTTATTGATGGTAGGTTTTTGAGATTTGATCATGACCCACGTAGCAAAATTTATTGGGACAATATTGCCCCAATATTGTGTCCAATATTGAGGCAATATCAATCCCAATATTGCCCCAATACTCGGATTTGTAATCTTGGGGCGATATTGTGTACAGTGTTGCCCCAATATTAACCACAATATTGCCCCAATATTGGGGTGATATTGAGACAGTATTGCCCCAATATTGGGACAGTATTGTCCCAATATTGTATATAAGTACTATACAATATTGGGGCAATATTTTGTACATTATTTACCCAATATCAACTACAATATTGCTCCAACATTGGGACAGTATTGTATTTAATTACTACACAATATTGTGGTAACATATATTTATAACTCCATTATTACCATAACTTTGGGGAAATATTTAATACTGACATGTATTGTAGTTAAGTACTACACAATATTAAAAGTAAGAAATCCATCATCTGGTTTTTGATAGTATGAAGAGCTGTAACAATGTTAAAATTAGATAAATAATGAAAAAAATGGAAGCTATTTAAATAATTCAAAAAATATATACATTGATGGATTCAAGTAAGTAATTCATGTTGCAATACTTACACTTATCAAGTGAAATATATCTAGCGATGTGTGTTTTCATGAAGAAACTGCTTGTAGTTCAGTTAAGAGATGTACACAAATAACAACAGACAAGGTACCATGGATCTCAATAGGTTACATCATGAGCACCAAGACTGTTAATCATTGAATGTACATCATCTTACATTTATCTCTCCTGCAGTAGGACTATCGATGTCATATCAAGGTGTCGAATAAGCTGTAGCTACATTCGCCATTCTATTTGCTGTTGAGTGGGGTGGGGTGGAGCAGCCATGCTGATGGGTGTTCAGAATACAGACATCAAGGATCATAACTGAAATAATAAAGAAAATTAACATTTAGATCTTCATTAAGGATTAAAATAGAAATAAAGTAGTACAAAGAGCATTGCCACCAACACCTTAAACATGAAAAATAATTTAAACTGTTATCACTATTCAATTAAATAAAAGTATTTAATAAAAACAAAATCAATTTCATCTTTATTAATAAGAATTATACTAGAAACGTTAACAGGCACTGCAAGACGCACTCAGTCATTTAGATTTGACATAGCCCAGACTATAATTCATTAAAAATTCCACCAACTGTGACTTATAGGTGGAACTTTTTCCTTTAAGAGTAATATTCTAGCTAAGTCATTGGAATTTTAGCTATGTTGATTGGGAAAGTAGTTATTAATTATAAATCAAAGGAGGATACAGACATCATTAAGCCCTTGGATAAGTAACAAGAATAGCTCATTTAGGTTTCCCCAAAAATGGTTTTCAGTTTCCCCACTTTGGGGGAAACCTACCTTGCCAACCCTGTATAGCATATAAACATAATTTTGATTTCATAGATTTATATACATAAAAATACAATTATATTAATGACTAATATTATATAATGATAGCTGCTTGAATTAATAAATTAATCAAAATTTCACCAATAAGCAATAGCTAGGCATAAAAATCAGAATTTATTTGATAAGCTAACTGATTGAAAGATATTTGAACAGACCGATAGTAAATTAAATAACTTCCGATGTTGCGAAAAGAACGGACTGATAATAAATTAATTAGATATGCACCGATACCATATTAGTAACCGATACCAAGTCCGATGCTAGTTACTTTTTAAAAGTATAATACAGTTAATTAATTAACTTCCAATGTTGCAAAAAGGACGGACTGATAGTAAATTAAATAGCTTACAATGTTGCAAAAAGAACAGACTGATAGTAAATTTATTAGAGATACACTGATAACATATTAGTAACTGATACCAGTACCAATTACAGTTACTTTAAAATTCTGGTGACCGATACCGCTACCAAGTCCGATACCAGTTACTTAATAGAAGTATAATACAGTTAATTAATTAACTTCCAATGTTGCATAAAGAATGGACTGATAGTACCTAAATTGAGTAACTTACAAATTACAATATATAATGGAAAACATCAATATAATCAGTAAATATATGAATGATCAAAATAGAATGTTTCTGAAGTTTAGTTCAAATTTTTTTCATCTTCCTAATTGTCAGTTGATATGATTATGATCATCAAATCATTCAAATGCACACTGGCTTCAGTATCCAAAAATCCAGTCTGTATTTGGTGCACAAAATCTGAAAACCATGTTTAAAAGTGTGGCAGGAAAGTCGCCAGTTTAGTGAGAAAATGGATCCAGGTCGTCACATTTAAGATAGGCTACTTTAAAGAAGAAATTTGTCTTCCTAGTGAAGATTTTACACCTGTAAATATCCTTGTGCAGACTAAGTTGTGCTTCATGTCTGCCAGTCAGTATTTGGTGCACAAAATTTCACTGACTTTTTCAAAAAGCTGAAGAAAATCCACTATAAATTTCCAGTAATTTGTCTGATCCACCAAAATTTTGCTCATTTTTTCACAGAAAATTAATGGTAACTTAGGAATAAATAGCTAAAAAAACGACCGACTTTGCCAGAATATTATTTTCAAAGGGAAAAAATTCCACAGACATGTTGGTGGAATTTACCACAAAATACAGTCTGGCATGTCTGATGCATGTGTATCTCTTGAGACTATTTTATGAGTGATTTACTAGTTATTAACTTATTCACTTGTTTTTCAATTTATTTCACGGTTTTCACCCCTCAAAAGTTGCTAATACACTGGCGACGTTGTCCATACTTTGACCAGATTGTATTTGGTGGTAAATTCCAATGATATCTCGGGAGATATTCAATTTTTCTAATAAAAAATTTCCTCCAAGTCCAATGTCGCCTGTCGGAGGATATTTAGCCTTTAATTCCTATATTACGGATTACCATTACTTTTTAGAAGAGATACTGGAAAAATGTTGGAGGACTAGACAAATTGATGAAAAATGTTGGCAGCTATTTCTCAGATTTTTGAAAAAGTCAAATTTATTTCAGTGCAACAAATACAAACTGGTACTTTGA
Organism: Caprella mutica; assembly: GCA_947561585.1. Lineage (NCBI taxonomy): Eukaryota > Metazoa > Arthropoda > Malacostraca > Amphipoda > Caprellidae > Caprella > Caprella mutica. The sequence continues at coordinate 15,807 of CANNZV010003888.1, read as the reverse complement.
ATTGAAGTTTGAAACATGGTCTGAAAATCCCACTGACTTTTTCAAAAAGGTGAAAAAATCCACTAAGAATTTCCAATAATTTGGCTGATCTAACCAAGTATTTATTTTTAGTTTTATGGTAAATTACTAAATTCCATTAACGTGTCAGTAGAATTTAACCCCCTTTGGAAATAATATTCTGGCAAAGTCAGTGGATCTTTAACTATTTAATCCCATGTTAAGATGTTACGATTAAGTTCCCAGGTAATAAAGTATGTCCAAACTCGCCATTTTAATGGTGAGTTTGTGACAGTTATTTGGAGCCCTTCAATTTCAAATGGTGAGAACTATCAAATTTTCTCCTATGCTACAATGTGATTAACTTATTTTGGAGAGAATAATGATTATTAGATCATTTTGGAGAGAAATTTGATCATTTTTGGAGAGACAAGTGGAGAGTTTGTTAACTTTGTTTATGAGCCATACCATTTTACTTGAGGTATTAATTACGGTGGATAAATTGAGAAAATGTTGGTGGATCAGCTGAATTAGATACTGGAATCTGGAAATTTATGGTGGATTTTTTCAGTTTTTTAAACTTTTTTCAGTAAAGTCAGTGGAATTTTGTGTCAACCAACATTTTCTTTATTTATCCACAAAAAAATAATGGTATCATAGGAATATATACCTAGCTAGAAATCCACCGACTAGGCTAGAATATTATTATCAGACACAGAGGGGAAAAAATTCCGAAAAATACAGTCTTGCCCAATTAATTCAAATAGGTACTTAATTAGCTGAGTTCAGATCGCTAAATACAGACCGAGTAAGCTAATGGAAAAACCATGAATTTATTAGAGTATGGCCAGGCTGCAGGAACTGGTAAACTGTTCTCCAAGAAATCCTCTATTTTAGCTTTTGTTCTCAGTAAAATACATGTAAATACAGGAAGAAATTAAGGATTGTTCACACAGAAAATGTTAAAAATGTCCCATATTCTGCAGACTGGGAGTATGGAAGCAAGACACATTTAGGTATATACATAGAATATAATGACTGCTTATCTGGTTGATCAGAAAAATTTGAAGAAGAACACCTTTCTGAAAGGTGTTCATTCAATGAATGCACATCAACATTATTTTCAGTGTTGTTTTCATAATATTCACTAAATTCACTCTCACTTTGTCTTTGTTCAATGACAGGGTTATTGTCTTGGAGAAGAGAGGAAGATGGAAGAGCATTTTCACTTAAAAGTTCATTTGCAATGTCACTACAAGATTTTTTTATTTTATAATAGTTCTTCCTAAGAGACATAAATGCTTTTTAAATTATTTTTCAATGTTTTAACACAAGAAGTTTTGCAGCAGGTGAAATAATACAGAGCGAAATGTTACACAGACACAGTGATCTCGGCTAAAAACTGAACGCTATTTTGAAAAGCGGGAAACGGTTATAAAGCAGTGTTGCCATTCTACTGTTTATAGCATAAGAAATGTCGCAATCTACAGTTGAATAATATTTTTTTAATGACAGAGAGAACACAAAAGAATAATATCTACGTATATTAAAAATAAAGATAGTTTATATTATTTATTGTGTCATGTTTCACACTACTTTTTTTCCAAAACTAACACTGACTGTAAATTGAGGAAAAACGGTCAGGTACCTCACAGTACATTGAATCTAGAAGTAGTTTCAATGCCAGGTTTTATATTTGAACTTGCATAAAAATGACGTCACACATCAAAACAGCTGTTACATAATATTATCTCCATAAGTAAGTGATAAACTGGAAATAAATATTTCCAATTGAATTATTTTAATGTTAAGAACTATTTTCAGTTTCGAAACATGATTAAAACCACATATTTAAAGTAATGATTAATGAACTCATTATGGCAACACTTTTTAGACTTATAACGACGCCAGCACGCCGCCATCTTGAAATTGGTGTATGACTCTGCTCTGTTATATTTTCTGAAGCCATAGGTATTTGAACAGTACTGTATGAAATAATAATTACTTCTACGAAATGGTCAATGTCAGAACTAAGAGATGTTCTTATATGAATTGTTCCACTAATTCTGCTCAAACTGGAACTAGGCCTAGATTATTTTCGTTTCGTAAGCATGATGCTCAAAAATGGATTGAAGCATGCGGAAATTTAAAACTTAATGATGTCAAATTGGATACTCTTGTGCATAATTATTTTGTATGCAACCTGCATTTCTGCAGGACTGACTACACCTGCCAACTGACACCATTTAAAACCAAATTGAAAAGAGATGCCTTTCCAAGACCATATGAAGATTGTGGTGAGTTGAGTACCTATACCTATAAAACAGTAACCTATTATACCTACTAACTAGTTAGGTAGGTACCAAGGTTTCAGGTATAGCCTCTATAGCCCAGGTTTCAAAGTATGTATGCAGAAAATTCGCCAGTAGGGACTAGGGTGAGAAAATAAATTGGTCTCCCAAGTTAGCTAAACCCAGCCCCCAGGTCACCACTTATAAGATATTTAAAACAAGAAATTAGGCTCCAGGGTGAAGATTTTCCTGTATTAGGAATTTTCGCCTCAAGAAAATTCACGGTCAGGAATTTATGTCATCAGGAATTTTCACAATTTAATTTTTAACTCTCTGTCTTAGAACCCCTAATAAATAAAGTGATTACCACAAATTCCAGACTGCAGGAACTGGTAAGTGCTAAGTGGTAAACTGTTCTCCAAGAAATATTCTATTTTGGGCATTTTTGGCTTCTGTTCTCAGTAAAATAGGGTCAAGCAGGTAAATTGCGGCACACTAACTAACTGCGGCCTCTAACAACAGAAACATCCTTGCTTCAAAACACACGTTAAAAATTTTAATTAATAAATTATAGCATGCACTGCGTTTCTTTTGGTAGTTTGCAAAATTTTAATGTTATTTAGTTTCCAAATGTTTAAGTGACTTTCTGGAGAGGGCCGCAATTAAAAATTAAAGGGCCGCAATTTACCTGCGTGACCCTACATGTAAACATAGGAGCAGCCGAGCAGGAGGAAATAATGAAATTAAGGAATGTTCTGTTTGTTCACACAGAAAATGTTAAAATTGTCCCATATTCTGCAGACTGGACCACAATAATTGTTAGGGTATTTCTCCAACCCCCGTTAAAAAGATACTGATAAAAAGAGAAAGCAGACTAGGTAAGGTATACCGTATATATAAAATATAATATATACCTAGTACCTACTTAAATTCCAGACTGGAAAACATAAATTCTAACAGAGTTACTCCTAACTTCATGCATTCCCATTAGTGATGTTTATCATCACAACAAGCCCAATTGTGAAGCATAAATGACTTATTTTACATCAGTTTTCACTGCGGAGTTGAAATTTATAAAATAATTTACTGATTTCTGCATTTTTTAGGGTTAAAATGAGTAATTTTTGTTCATTCTAAATTCCCAACAGAGTTACTAGTCAATCTGAAATGAGTTATTATTCCACTCTGGCTTAAATTTAGTCTGATTTTAATTTAATTTTAGTAGGGTTTAAGTTTAACATTATCATATGCTTCGGAACCCCAGTCTGCAGAATATGTGAGATATTTGGGATATTCTCTCCGAACAATTTTGACTTAATTCCTATATTTACATTAATTTTGCTACGAAGTTACGAACACTTCTGAATTAATTCCTATATTTACATTAATTTTGCTACAAACAGATTAAGAGATCTCTACGAACACTTAACCAGTTTCTGCAGACTGGTCGGAACCAAAGGGCAAAGGCCATATTGCTGATGCCAAAAGAAAATTAAGTAAAAGGGACTGACAGAAGCAGTGATTAAGAAAAGTGGCGACTGTGGCGTCATCCCGTCATGCTCATATTTCATGGATGCAGAAAAGCTACTATGTGAAGCAGGCCCAGACTGTATTTCATGGTAAATTCCACCGACAAGTTTTTTTTTCATTGAAAATAATATTCTGGCAAAGTTGGTGGATATTTAGCTATTTATTCCTATGTTACCATTAATTTTCGGTGGAAAAATGTGCAAAATGTTATTATGTTGGTGGATCAGCCAAATTACTGGAAATTTGGGGTGGATTTTTTCAAATAGTCAGTGGACTGTGGAATTTTGTGCCCCAAATACAGACTGGCAGACACTTATCAAGGAATTTGATGAACCAGTCTTTATTTGATCCACAAAATCCTACTGACTTTCTTAAAAAGCTGAAAAAATCCACCAACATTTTCTCAATTCAACCACTGAAAATTAATGGTAACATAGGAATTAATAGCTGAACGTCAACCAACTTTGCCAGAATATTATTTTTCAAAGAGGAAAAATTCCACCGACATGTTGGTGGAATTTACAATGAATACAGACTTGGTGGGTGATGAAAAGGGATGCAAGCACTGGTGCCCAGTCCGGTGGCTGCACTCACGGATGGAAGAGGAAAATGTTGAGGCGATAGTAAATAAAAAATACGAGACTACCTAATACAAAAATCTGAGACCTCATTATCCTCTAGAATTGTAAATAGCGTCAGCATAAATTACGAATTATCTGGCCAGTCTGCAGAATATCATAATATTGGACATCTTTAACATTTTCTGTGCGTACAATCCTTGAACAGTTTACCAGTTCCTGCAGTCTGGAATTATCGGTCATATAAGGAAAAACAATATAATTATTTATATTTTGATTGGTATCCATGATATGGTGATACCTGCAGCCTGCAGGTATCATCATCATGGATACCAATTTGAATAAAAATAAAATAATTATAATATCGTTTTTTCTCATATGACCGAAGTTGTGAAAGTGAATCTGACTGATAATTCATAATTTACCTATAAAAATTAATAAACATAATAAAAATGAAAAAAAAAATCTATTTTTATTTGATGGACAATGAAACATAACACAAGTTGATTGTGTAATTGCATTTGATAACAAGTTTGCCAACTGATATCATAGAAACTTTCATGACATCATCAAAAAGAGGTTTAACAAAAAAATAAAGAACAAATAGCTACAAGTTCGATTTCCATCTAATTTTTTTTGTGTGAAATTGTAATTGTTTGCTATTGTTAAATTATTGTGACTCTGACTCTCTCAATTCTAACAATTAATGTGGTGATCACATAATTTGTCTGGGGTTCTCAAGTCGAGAGTTACAAAAAATTCTTACCGCAAAAATTCCTCATGATGAAAATTCCTGGTGGCGAAATTTATAACATTTTATGTGCAAACAATCCTTAATCTCCTATATTTACATGTATTTTGCTTAGAACAGAATCTGTATCCAGGATTTCATTTTTAGGACAAAATGTCTCCAAACAATTTTATAATTCATCTCCAAAAAGATTAAAATTATTACATTTGTCTCCCAATAATTACATGTAAACATAGAATTAATTAGGATAAAGGCCTTCCAGAGCAACATTTTCCCCTCAATAAGGGTTTTAATTTCTCAAATTATTAAATATGCACTCAGATTGTCTCAGAAAGCCTCTGGCTTATTTTGTGCACAAAATCTCACTGACTTCATTCATCATCTTTGAGAAAAAGCTACAAAAAATCTGCCACCATATTTCCAATAATAAGACTGATCCACCAATAATCTCCTAATTTATTGGTTGATAGTTGCCTTGGGTAGATAAGATATAGTTATATCTAAAATAGGTTTCCAGGCATGGTATTATTTGTAAATTATAAGTTATTGAATATTGGATAATATGGGAAAAACTGTGTACATAGATATATTTAACTGGTTTCCTTGATACTTTCCTCTTCTGTAGATATCAGGATTTCAATTATAGTTAAAAAATAATCATCACCTATATATTTTTTAAGTAAGATGTTAGCTACCAGATTGCAATAATAGAAACTGGTGTTCTCAAAGATATCCTGACTATCCTATATTTAATCTTGATTCTTTATAAATATGAAATAATGTACATTCTTTTAGACTATTTGAAGAGAAATTTACTATTTATTTACAAAATTTAACCCATTATTTCACCTCTCAAAAGTTGCCAGCGAGATATTGTCTTCATTTTTTGGCTTGCCAAAGTCACCAATATATTGGGGACTTTGGCCATACTTCAAAAGTCAAAACAAGGTCAATAATCTTATGTTCTCAGAAAATTATATCTACAAGATAGTTACCTAAATTTAGGATAAAATTCAAGGCTATTTGCACAATCTCCCGATCTGTATTTGGCGCACGAAAACTCACCAACTTTTTCAAAAAGTTGGAAAAACAACAACAAATTAACAAAAATTTGGCTGATCCACAAACATTTCCCTAATTTAGCCAACAGAAATTAATTATAACAAGGGAATGAATAGCTAAAATCCACCGACTTTGCTGGAATATTGTTTTCAAAATATACTATGTACCGAACTACTGTCAGTTCTGCGACTGATTTAGCTTGGTAGACTGGTGGAGTGAAATTAAATTTTTCAAATTAATGTAAAACAGTAATGCACACAGGAATCAATGATTTTGTAACTTGAACTGTGTAGTAGATATCTACCAGGGTTAAAGGTTCCTAGCTTACTACCTACAATATATTTCATGTGACTACCTAGGTACCTACCTTCTAGGTTCTTTAACAAAAATATGAACCAACCAATTTCCTGCTGTTAATTTAGTAGAAGATGCCTTACATATATAATAACTGACCCTTTTAAATAATAATTGACAAGATCAGTGTGATATTCAATAGTAAATGTAGCTCTCAAAAATGATCTCAAAGCTCCTAAAATGAGTATCTAGGAGAGAACCTAAAATGAATATCTAGGAGAGAACCTAAAATGAATATCTAGGAGAGAACCTAAAATGAATATCTAGGAGAGAACCTAAAATGAATATCTAGGAGAGAACCTAAAATGAATATCTAGGAGAGAACCTAAAATGAATATCTAGGAGAGAACCTAAAATGAATATCTAGGAGAGAACCTAAAATGAATATCTAGGAGAGAACCTAAAATGAATATCTAGGAGAGAACCTAAAATTAATATCTAGGAGAGAACCTAAAATTAATATCTAGGAGAGAACCTAAAATGAATATCTAGGAGAGAACCCAAAATGAATATCTAGGAGAGAACCCAAAATGAATATATAGGAGAGAACCAAAAATGAATATCTAGAAGAGAAAATCTTTCATTTCGGTATTTATTTAGCTAACTACCTCATAATTATATTATGTTACACTTTTAAAATTTGAATTATATTAGAATATAGCTAATTCACTAGTTAGCTACCTACATAAATCTAAGCCATTTCCTAGATTTTTCAAAAATAATTTAATCTCTCTCGCACCTTTATTACATGGACCATATTTTTAATTCTCATTCTGATTAACAACAAGCCAACGATCTATGAGTAATATGGTTCATGTTTTGGTATCTTTTCTGTTTGCTGGGCGCATCTGAAAATAATGCAATTTTTAGAATAATGCAATTATAATTATATCATGGACACGCCTTGTTATTTACTGACCTCTGCTTTATGAGAACACCTTTCCTTGATGACTAAGATTAGGAATTATGTATTTGTAAACAAATAATAACTATATATTATATAATAATCATATAATTACTATAAGATAGTTATCAAATGGTTATTAGTTAGTTGGTTATGAATTATGATAGAATTATATATCTACGATATATTGCTCTATTTTCATATGCGCCCAGGACACAGAAACTTTTCTATATATTATTTAAAATAGCAAGTATGTATTTTTCTAACTAAACAATTTAAGTTTAAAAGTTAGTAATTATGATTCCACTATATTTTTCAATTTTATTTCTAATATTTTCAAATGTGCCCAGCAAACGGAAAAGATCCCTGTTTTACAATAATATTTTCTTGTAACTTGATCAACCAAAATATTAATCTACAATTTTTTTTTCTTTTCTAGCTTCAAATGTATCCTCATCTTCTCAGCAAAGAGAGCTAGACAATATTGTAAGTTTCATCTTATTTACTTATCAATTCCTTTCCAAAAAAAGTGTATTCACATAGTTATAGTTTAACTCTAGCTATTAGCCTTTTACATAGCTACAATATTTGTTATAATATTAAAATATGTATTTTACTGTTATTGCATGTTCATTGTAGCTACATAATAAAATATATAATTCATAGCTAGTTTTGACTTTCTATTAGCTTCTAATTGTTTTCTTTACTTTCTTTACTATTCAATTTGCAAGTGAAAAAATTGTGTAGCAATATAATAAGTGGTAACTAGCTTGACATTTTATTTCAGCTCAAAAAATAAGGATTAAATATGGTTTAAAAGGTTAGTTTAAACTTTTTAATCCTTTCTTTAACAAATAATAGTAAAGAAACCATATAGCTAAATTAGAAATATAGCTAAACAATTAAACATAACTCATGAGACTCATGACTCAACTCAAGATAAAAATATTAAAATTTGTAGTTATTAACTTTATTTTCAAATTTTATATTCTAAATATACAAATAGATATAATTTATATCTATTTATGTTCATGAGCCATGACTCATGTTTAATTGTTTACAATTCTATTTAGTTTTGTTTCTTTAATATTATTTGTAAAATAAAGGATTTTGAAAATTAAACTAACTTTTAAATTTTATTTAATCCTTATTTCTTGATGAACTAAAATTAGATTTTAATGAAGCCAATACCACAAAGAATCACCAATTCTTCATCCCATCACTACATATATATAGCTAGTTAGGTACCTATATCAGGTAGTCTAGTATTCAGTTTTCATAATTAACTATTCTCCATTCAGCTGGATACATCTGATGCTGCACCACCGCCATCAAACCCTAATGAGGCCTCATGTTCCAAAAAAAGGAAGATAGTGTTCCCAAATGTTGTAAATTCCATTGCTGTAAGTTTTCATGTCCAACAAAATACAGGTAGACCTCGCTTTAAGTACACCTCACTTTAATAAAAGTTGTACTTATTTAGAGTCGTGTCTTGAAATAAGTACCGTTCGTAGACATAGAAAACGGAGACAATTATTTTTTGTGATTATTTCACGGTCACTAAAAAAACATCAAAATTATAATCCAGATGAGGTTATTAGAAGCAATTGGTTCAGAAATTCAAAATGTCCCATTTTAGGGTAAGTTCCGTGTTATTGCACGGTTCTATATTTTGGAACACATAAAAATCTCTATATAATAATCATTGTTCAACTTTTATTTCAATTAGTATTCATGATACCAACTTGAATAGAAGTTGAATAATACTAATATTTACATTTACTTTTCGGACTTGTCCGAAATTGTAGAACCAACCAATAACTTGGAACTTAGTACCCTTCTTCCAAAAATATTTCATAGAGCATAGAATTGCTGTTTGTTCAATGCAATACAATAATTATAGAAGTCTAAGTATTTATTGATTGCTCGCCTATACTGAGTGAGAGTTAAGCTATGGTTGGATCTTAAAATCTTTAATAAATTCACTAATTTAAACTTTCATCACAGTCACAAACACTGTTGATAATAGGTTTATATAGTACTTTTACCACAGTTTATAGAATATGGACTATAAACTGTGACTAATTCTAAAAGAAATTTTCTTCCGTGAATACTCATAGAAAATGAGATATATAATCAAGGAGTGACGATTGTAAATTTCTTGTTACATTACCTCGCTTTAGATACCGTTTGGTAACTAAACTGAGTTGTGATTTGGTAACTAAAGCGAGGGATGCCTGTACCCATAAATAAATATATAAACCTACACATTATACAATAAGTTATTCAACTGTCCAGTTTTCATAATTAACTATTCTCCATTCAGCTGGATACATCTGATGCTGCACCACCGCCATCAAACCCTAATGAGGCTTCATGTTCCAAAAAAAGGAAGATAGTGTTCCCACAAGTTGTCAATTCCATTGCTGTAAGTTTTCATGTCCAATATAATATGCATAAATAAATAGCCTATACAGTGATACACTACATAGTTAGTTATTCAATTATTTAGTTTTCATAATTCATTATTCTCCATTCAGCAGGATACATCTAATGCTGCACCGACTCCATCAAAAAATCGTAGCATAAAGAAGCGTTCTTCATCGTCTGAAAAAAGAAGAGTATCTGACAGGGAATTTGAAGTAAATAGTGAAATTCCCCAATCCTCTTCGTTCATCACATCACCAAAAAATGTATGCAAGAGAAGACTGTTTCATCCATTGTCTGGTGGAACTCCAATACAGATTGAAAAGGCTAGATGTAAATTCAAAAGCAAGAAACGTCATCAGAAATTCCGAAGTCTAAACCTAAAAAATGGCATTATGAACTACAGAAGATTCTCCATAGCCAAATTTGAAAATGACAACAAAAAAATCCTTGGACCATATTTGATGGAATTAAACAAAATGAAAATTATAAGTAGGAAATTGAAAGTTCCCAGATACACCCCGAAACAGAAATGGTTGGCCACAAATTTATTGGTGGGAAGTGGACTAGCTGGATACAAGATGATGCGACAAATGCTGCCACTTCCTTCCCCTTCAACTATCCTACGCTCTCTTCAGAAATATAAATCTTCACCAGGCATAAGACCCGAATCTGCCAAGCTACTAAAAATGAAGGTAAATGCTTCATCTGATAAGGAAAGATTATGTTTCTTGCTTATTGATGAAATATCCCTTAGAGCTGGATTGCATTACGATCAGAAGTCAGGAAGTTTGATCGGATTTGATGATGATGGAGTCAGCAAAGGCAACAAGTTAGCTTCTTCTGCAATATGTGTCATGGTCAATGGCATATGTAAGCGGTGGAAATTTCCGCTTGGATATATTTTCACCCAATCAGTCATGGATTCTACTGATATTGAGAAGCTGATCAAAAATTCCATCAAGGTAACTGAAGACGCAGGTTTTACTGTTAAAGGCGTGGTCACTGATCAAGGATCAAATTTCAACAAGACTTTCCGCATTCTTGGTGTTAATTCTGAGCGACCTTTCTTCAAAATAGATGGGAAGAAATATTATGTACTTAGGGATCCCCCCCATTTATTGAAAAGTGCCCGAAACTTGTTGGAAAGCAAGAAAGGCATTCACATTCCCGGTCATGCTGGTCTTGCAACATGGAATCATATAGAAGCACTGTACAAATTAGATTGCAAAAGCTCATTCAGAATGGTTCCAAAATTGACAGACAAACATATCTTCGGGCTCAAATTTGGTTCAAAGATGAAAGTCAAATTAGCTGCAAATGTTTTGTCTCACTCTGTTTCGGCTGCATTAAACTGGATGGTTGCTACCAATAAATTGGATGCTGATGCTCTTTGTACAAGTTCATACTGTTATTGGATGAATGGCATCTTTGATTGTTTAAATTCCTTGAGCTCTAAAGACAGCGTAATATTCAGGAGGCCTCTAACAGAAAAATCCACTTCAACCTTAAATTTCTTAAAGGAAGCTCTGGATTGGCTACAACGGTTGGAGAAGATAAATAAGGCTCGTCAATGCAAGTTTATAACTGGTCTTATTCAAAGCATAAATTGTGTATTTCAGCTCAGAGAAGACTTGAAAGAAGAAGGTATTGCATATCTTAGCACAAGGAATTTGAATCAAGACAATTTAGAGCAATTCTTTGGGAAAGTGCGAAGTAAAGTGCGATATCCAACTGTCAACGATTTCCAGCTTGTTTACACCCGATTATCAGTTGCTTCCCTTATTAGGCCTCCAATGTTTGGAAACTGTGAAGTTTCTGAGTCTCCTCATGAAGTGGAAAATTTCACCAAGTATGACCCAGAGCCATTTATTCGCCAAAGTGAAGAAGCTGTTGTTAATTTAGAAGACATAGAACATTTTGATGGGAAGACCATTGTTGGTGGTATTTTTGACTCTTCGGAGGCAAGTGCTTCGTACTTCAGTGGATATTTAGCTATCAGATTAAGTAAGTTCCATGACAGTAAAATAGATTCCAACTTTAAAGACTGCCATGTATGTAGTAGCAATATATTCGTCACCCAAGATTTGAGTTTACACTTGTTCTTATCATTCAAAGAATATAAGGACAATTTAAATTCTTCTTAGGGACTAACATATTGCTCCAAAGATTTCATTGCATGTATCCAAGAATATGAAAAAGTGTTTTTGTATTGCTTTAAAAAATATTCCCACAAAATAGGCTTCAAACATATTGCCATCACTGCAATAAAGAAAAACTGCTCTCACCCATTTCTATGCAATGAGAGCATAATTGATTTTCTAATAGATTTTTTCGTTAAATGCAGAGTATTTCACAGCGTGAAATACCTGAATAACAAGTTGATGGTGAAGTCAGAAGCAGACAAAATAAAAAAAATCATGCACATGTAATTTTGTTTTTGTCATTCTCGTAGGCGTTATTCACTATCACCTCTTCATTTTCCTCTTCCATTCGTTAGTCAGTCACTGGTATTTTTGTCACATTCTTTAGTAAGCGACTGTTTTCATGAAGTAGCTTTTCTGCATTCATGAGCATTGTCACCGAATGGTGGTAGGTGACTTTGTTCATGGAGCCACTTTCCTGTCTGCTTCTTCTCTTGTTCTTGTACATAATTTCCTTTTGACGTCAGTGATATGACTTTGGTTCTGAAGCAGAAGCTAAACCCCTACTAAACTAATATTTGTTTTTGTCATAGAATAGTAGTATAATTTACAGCTATATAACTATCTAGTATATTTACAATATTTGTTCTAGTATATACTTATTAATTTGCAGCTTTATAACTATCTAGTATATTTACAATATTTGTTCTTGTATATACTTATTAATTTGCAGCTTTATAACTATCTAGTATATTTACAATATTTGTTCTTGTATATACTTATTAATTTGCAGCTTTATAACTATCTAGTATATTTACAATATTTGTTCTTGTATATACTTATTAATTTGCAGCTTTATAACTATCTAGTATATTTACAATATTTGTTCTTGTATATACTTATTAATTTGCAGCTTTATAACTATCTACTATATTTGTTATTACCTATCGATGTATTTCTTGTTAAATTATGTATTTGATTTCTACACTGCAGTTGATAGTATAATTTAATTCATGCGTACTTGTGTATTTTGTATCACATTTTATTAGTAAAATATTCATGGAACTTCCTTTCTTTAATCCAAATACATTTTATAGTAATATTATTTTGCAGATTAATAATTATAATTAAAAACCCATGTCAAATAAGGTTCTATTTATTATATTGGTCTGTGATAGTATGAAAAACGTTATAATCTATGCGAGTTAGCTAAGCCTAAATTTTTATACATTCCTCTTAAAAAGTATACTTGAACAAACAAGAAAATTGTTTGTTACCTGGCTTACCTGAGCGCAAGAATTTTTTAACTATTTACATTAGTTTGCCATAATTTTAAGTCCATTTTCTTTGAAGAGAATAGAAAACGAAGCGTGTGACGTCATTTTTATGCAGTGTTTATTCGTGCGTTTGTCCGTTACTCTTAAACCTGTGTGCGCCCAGGCAATGCAATAACTTCTAATATTCATTGAACTGTGGGTACCTATAGCAGTGTTGCAGCTTCATCGTTTTTAAACAAAGAAATGACGCAATATCACTTTTTGAATAATTGTATAACAAAACAGGTACCTAAATAAATGAAAAAAATATGTATACTTTAATTATCTAGTTGTTATTTATTAACTATTTTTTTTAAATAATATCTGATAATTTAGTTTCAGTTATTATATTTCAACGAATTTCGCCCAAATTTTGACCATTTTAATATAGTATATATCTCAAACTGTTGAAACTAAGATCTTCCAAATCACAATTTTACAATTTAAATTTGACTCACTTGTCAAATTGATATAATTCAATGCAAAAATGATATTATCATTCCGAATATTGGGGCAATGTTTCCCCAATAATGAACCCGATATTAATAATTAATATTAAATTGATCAAATAAAAAATTTAGAACGATTAACGGATATGAAAGAAACCAATCAATATAAAAAGAAATGTATAATATCATCAACAAGCTAATATTGAAACCAACATTGCTTTAGTATTGGGGCAATATTCCGTGCAATGTGAGAAATAACACAATATTACCCCAATATTGGGGTAATATTTGTCCCAATATTCCAATATTGTCCCAAGATTACAATATTGCCCCAATATTGCCCCAATATCTGCTTGCTACCTGGGGAGTGCTTCGGCTATGATGAGTTCGTTTCTGTCTGTTGATCGATGGATAACGGTTGTAGAATTGGTTAGGTCTATGGTCTTGATTTTTCTATTATGGAGATTTTGGTTGTGGTCTTTGATGCTGCCCTTTTGTGTGTGTGCCAAGAGACGCTGTTTGAGGGTTGTGGTTGTATAACCAACGTAGAATTGGGGGGGTTGACACCCCTCCTGGTCGCATACGTGCTTATACACCACATGACTATTTGTTTGGTCTTTGTGGATGTTATTCCTGATTAGAAGGTGGGAGAGTTTCCTGTTTTTGTAGTAAATAAGTAGGTTAATTATTTTATCATTTTTTGGTTTGATGTGTTCAGTTACTATTTTGCGTAGATTCTTTTCTTCTTGCTTGTATTGGTTGCTCATTTGATTTCTGTAGTAGAAGCGGATGGAATCTTGTGGTAACATTTCGGTTTGTGGGGCTATAGTCTTGTCTAAGAAACGTTCTAAATGCGAGTCGATGACAGACAACGGGAAATTATTATTGACAAATAATTGTTTTAGTCTGTTTATTTCTGAGTTGAAGGATTCTCTGCTGCTTGATATTTTGTGTGCTCGATGGATCATAGTTTTTATTACACCAGTTTTGTATCTGTCAGGGGCAATGCTTTTGAAATTAATTAGATCTCCGGAGTTGGTAGGTTTTATATAGACTGAGGTGTGGAATCGATTGTTGATTTTGAGGATATTGACGTCGAGGAAGGTTAGTTTTTTATTTGTTTCTATTTCATAAGTGAAGTTGGGGACGGAATTTGATTCGAATATTGATTTGAGGTTGTCGAGGATGCCGGCATGTTGGACAAGTAGATAGATGTCGTCTACATATCTGCAGTAAATTAGAGGTTTGTGGTTGCTGTTAAGATTATGTAGCATGTTGTTCTCCAGGTTGGCCATATAGAAGTTTGCCATGAGTGGGCCTAAAGGCGAACCCATGCTGACTCCTTCGATCTGCATGTATATATCGCCATTGACGTGTCGGAAAGGGGTTTGGGTAGTGCAGGTAAGAAGAAGGTTTTTCATGATGTTTTTCGGGAATGATGGCGGAGTTAGAGATGGATGGTGGTATGCGTTTTGTAGAATTATTTCTATTGTCGTTTCAACAGGTACATTGGTAAATAGACTCTCTACATCAAGGGATGCCATGAGTCCAGTTGCGTTGGATGCTCTGATTATGCTTAGGAATTCATCTGTTGATTCTATCATATATTTTGTAGGGATGTATTTTTTTAAGATGGAGTTCAATTTTTGGGCAATGCTGTATGATGGTGTTCCAATTTGAGATATGATTGGTCTCATGGGTGGATTTTCAGTTGATTTATGTATTTTAGGGTTTCCATATAAATAACCTGGTTTGTAGTGGCCGATTAATTTGTCGAATACTCTCCTTCCCGCTGCTGCGTTGGCTAGGTCGATTAAGTCATTAAGACTTCTCTTCAGTAGGTCAGTGCTGTCCGATTGTAACTTTTTAAATCTATTTTCGTCCTGTGTCGTGGAGTTCATTTTTTGGAGGTAATCATTTGAATTCAGTAATACAAATGTATTGCTTTTGTCAGCTTTTCTTACAACTACACCTTCATTATTTCTTATATCCTTTATCATGGCG
>CANNZV010003887.1:99641-143498 GCA_947561585.1 Caprella mutica | reverse complement strand
ACCCAATATGGATAAATTAGCAGCGAGTGGTACGCTGTTTACCGATAGTTATGTGCCTGCCAATCATTGTCGCCCGTCTTTGCAATCTTTGATGACGGGGACTTTACCGATTGACCATGAAAAAGCAGTTCAACAATTATTACAAAAAGAGATTAGTAGTAAACGCTTTGATTCGCCCGAAAATCAACAATTATTTGAGCGAGATTTTAAGCACCACGCCATGAAAAATTTTGAAACGCTGCCCAAGTTATTAACTCAAAAAGGCTATTCCAGTTTTCAAGGCGGCAAATGGTGGGAATTTAATTATCAAAATGGGGGATTTACCGATGGCATGACGAATGGTTGGACAGCAGAAGAACGAAAACCAGGACATACTTGGTTTAAAAAAATTCATGGGCGGTGATGGTTTACAATTGGCAAGAGCAACCATGGAACCCGTCTATGATTTTATTGATAAAAATGGCGACCAACCATTTTTTATGTGGTATGCCCCTGAACTACCGCATTATCCTTTGAACGCACCAGAAAAATATTATGCCCTTTATCGGGACAAGAGCTCTGACCGAATCCGCTAAAAGATATTATGCCAATTGCACTTGGTTTGATGATGGTGTGGGGGAATTAATACGTTATTTAAAAGAAAAAGGGAAGTTTAAAAACACCCTTTTTGTCTATGTCAATGATAACGGTTGGGAACAAAATCCCGACCAAGAATTTCGGGCAGATTCGATGCGTTGGCATAATGGAGGAGATAAAGGAAAACTATCTATGTACGACCAATCTTTTAGAACACCGATTATCTTTTCTTGGGAAGGGCACATTGCTAAAAATGTTAGAAAAGCGGATTTAATGCACAGCGCAGATATTCCCGCAACGATACTTGATTATGTAGGAATGGAAATACCCGAAAGTTACTTTGGACAATCCTATAAAGCAGTTATCGAAGGCAAACGAGCTAATTTAAGAACTGAAATTATAGGCAACATTACTCAAAGTCGCTCGGAAACCGATATGATGGGGCGGAAATTAGAAGGCTATTGGATTCGGGATAAAAATTGGTTTTTTAAATTGGAATGCGACGGATGATGAGTATGCCCTTTTCAATATGAATAAAGACCCTTTAAATAATATGAATTTGGAGGAACAATACCCTGATTTAGTAAAAAAATATTCAAAGAAAGTAATGGATTGGCGAGTAACTAAGAAATAAGTATCTGCTTAACCAAGGGTTACAAAATTGGGAAATTAGCTCTTTTTAGTAGTTGAAATTCTTTTGGCCTTAGTATTAATTTTTGCATCATCCAGATATGCCAAATCTTTGAGATTTGGCATATCTAAGTTCCTGATTATAACGGATTGCGATGAAACAAAAAAAGTCATTGAAACTGTATATTTTTAAAGTGCGAACTTAAAAATAGAAAAACAGAATCAATGACAGTTAAAGATAAAGAAAGAAGAACAATAATATTACCCATAGCAGAAGAAATATATAAAAAATTCGTTTTGGACAATTCCTTAGCTAAGGAACTGATAAGTGCTTTGTATGAACAAAGTCCAGAATTATTTCCTATTGGGATGTCGAATGGGTATCAACTAAATGGTCGGAGTCGAATTAGTAAAAAGACGGGTTTACAATTACGAAAAATAAAAATAGGAGGTATAGTTTATAGAATACGTCCGAGTTTTATATTGTCCTATATAGAGGAAGGATAGATATAGCATCTAAAGGCTTATTTCTCTTACGCTTTGGCGTTCCTTTTTGGGCATTAGCTTTTGTTTTCGGTAAATATGCGATGTGGTGGTATCGTCTGTACATTAGTTTGGGTCAAAGTAGTATAGTAGGCACTACGGTTTATAATCCTTATCAATTACCTGAAAATCTATTAGCGGATGAACATCATATTAAGATTCGAGGGGAAAAAGCCTATGTAGCCACCACCGCAGGGGAAGGTTGTTTTTTAGGTATGGCAGTTAGCAGCAAAGCTGATGAAGCTTCTTTGCAGCAAGCTTATGGTGTATTCAAAGAAGAAGCTAAAGCTGTAAATCCTGATTATGAACCACTTAGTGTTAATACAGACGGGTGGACAGCTACCCAAAACGGTTGGCAAAAACTCTTCCCTAATATACTTGTACTAGAGTGTTTTCCTCCATGCTTTTCTCAAGGTTCGAGATAGAGCTACTAAGAAGGTACAAACTTTTTTTGATACTGCTGGCGATAAAATATGGGATTGCTATAGAGCTGGTTCGGTAAGACAGTTAGCTCAACAACTTCGCAGACTGGGAGAATGGGCAACTGGCCAAATACCCGATTGTCCTATGAGAGATAATATTCTTAAACTTTGCAAAAAGAAAAAAACGTTGGATCGAACATTTTAAAATTCCTTATGCTCATAGAACTTCTAATATGATAGATCGGCTAATGAGAGCTATGAAACGTCATGCTTTCAATTCGCAAATGTTTCATTTTGATGTTGCTAGTACGACAAAAAACTTTAGAGCTTTTGCTTTATTGTACAATTTTGCACCTTCGTGTCCAGCTGTAAGGAAAAAAAAATCCTATTTTAAGTAGTCCTGCGGCTAGGCTTAATGGATTTGTTTATCATGCAGACTGGCTACAAAATTTATTAATTGCAGCTTCTGCTGCCAATTTTAAGCGTCACCGCAATCCGTTATAATCAGCTAAGTTCAAAACAAAACGAGCCAACACTTCATGAAAAAAATTCCTTTTTTACAGTCTATTGCTATCCTTCTTTGCCTGTCAACAAACAGATAGTTTACTCCTACACGTCCCCTCTCCCAATTGGGAAGACCAAGTCATCTATTTTCTAATGACCGACCGATTTGCCGATGGTAATCCTCAAAATAATGACTTTGGCGTCAATGAATATGACCCAAATGACCATACCAAATTTCAAGGCGGCGATTTTAAAGGCATTCAAAATAAACTAGATTATTTAGACGAATTGGGCGTGGATGCGATTTGGTTTACCCCACCCGTTGCCAATCAATGGTGGAATCCTGATACCAACTTCACAGGCTATCACGGCTATTGGGCCAGTCATTTTATGGAAACAGACCCACATTATGGTAGCTTAGAAGAATTGAAAAATTTATCTGATGCCGTCCATCGAAAAGGGATGTATCTGATACAAGATATTGTGGTCAACCATACAGGGAATTATTTCTCTTATGAAGGTGGCTACGAGGCTAATAATCCAACTCAATATTATACAAAAGTGGGCGCACCGACACAAGCCCCTTTTGATAAAAATGACCCGAATAATCCCGAACATTTAACGGCAGGTATTTACAACTTCACTCCTTATATCAACGATTACCAAGATGAGAGTCAAATATTGACGTATCAGATGGGGAAGTTGGATGATTTAAAAACGACCAATCCTGTGGTGCGAGCAGCACTTATCAAAGCCTACCAATTTTGGGTTAAAGAGGCAGGATTAGATGGTTTTCGATTTGATACACCTGTCTATGTCGAACACGATTTTTTCAATGCTTTTATGCATCGAGGGCAAGATGATTTATTAGGGATTGAACCTTTTGCCAAAACCCTTGGAAAAGATTTTTACACCTTCGGGGAAACTTGGGTATCAGCTAAACCTTATAATGATGATGCAGAAATAAAATCCAAAGCCTTTATCGGCACACCCGAAAAACCAGAAATGGATGGGGCGTTAAATTTCCCTTTGCAACAAACCATTACTAAAGTGATTGCCCGAGGAGAACCAACGGCACAATTAGCTTATCGCCTAAAAAAATACCAAGAACATTATCCCAACCCTGTGCAAAGTGTGAATTTTATTGATAATCACGATATGCCTAGGTTTCGGTCATTTGCTACTGAGAAAGCCTATCAGCAAGCGATGCTACTTTTGTTTGGCTTGCCCGGTGTGCCTGTGATTTGGCAAGGCACCGAACAAGGTTGTTTGGAAGACCGTGAAAAGATGTTTGACCTATTTGATACAAGGTCTAAGGAATTTAAATTCGTCCAACATTTAGTTGCTTTTCGCAAAAAACAGCCAGCGACTAGACGAGGAGAAATTGAAATTTTAGCGGATAGTAAAAACTGTCCAGGTTTATTATTATTTAAATTGAATCATGCAGAAAAAGACTTGTATTTCGCCTTGAATACTTTAGATGACCCTATATTAACGAATGATATTCCATTGGCTATTCAAGAAACAGGCGCATTTTCGGTGGTGAAAGAAATGGATTTAGTGGGTGATTGGCAAGCCAATGTGGCGAATGGACAATTGGATTTCTTACATTTACCTGCAAAAGAAGGGCTTATTTTTAGTTTAGCACCTGCTCAAAAAAACAGCTATTAATACAGGAGAAAAACCAAGGGTTCAGCCGCTTAAAAATAAAGAGGTACTTTCCCAAAAAATCAAAGTACAAGGAACAAGTTACGAGGCAGATAGTACCTTCTTAATAGTGAATGGAAATTTAGCACAACGTATTCCTGTAAGTGTAAAAGGTAATAATTGGACAACTAATGTAAATTTAGCGAATCTCCAAAATGGCGACCATTTTATGCAAGTCGTCACTTATCAAGGAAATGAAATATTACTTTCTCAAAAACAGATTTTTAATTTACAATTACCCGAAAAACAAGTCTATAATATTACAGATAAAGTGGGCGACGACCTAGGGCCAAAAGGGACTTACCACTACCCTACTCACGAAACCTTTTCCAGACAAATGGACATCAAAAATGTGAGTGTTCATACTACAGGCAATAATTTTAGGTTGGATATTCAAATGGCGGAACCGCTTTCAACCGTTTGGAATCCAACTAATGGTTTTGACCATGTACAATTTAACATTTTCATTGATTTACCCTCAACAAAAAGGCGCAAGTGCTTTACCGAAGGTAAATCAAAATATGCCCGACGGGGCAGACTGGGATTATTTGGCAACGGCTGCGGGATGGAATACAGGCATGTTTAATGCGATAGGCGCAACAACAGAAAAAGCAGGCGCAATCATGGCACAAAAACCGATTATCACCACCATTCCATCGAACAATACCATTCAATTACATTTCCCTGCGACCACTATTGGTCGTCCAGAAACATTGGAAGGGATGCAGGTCTATATTTGTACTTGGGATGGCGGTGGTTATGATAGTATGCGGCCATTTGAAAAAGAGCCTGCCGATTTTATTTTTGGTGGTTTTGAAGAAGGTTCGGCGGTTTGGATGGATGAGGTTTGGATGAAAAAATAAGAAGAGAAGGATTACGTGCGGTAAATAACCAAGTTATTCACCGCATAATTTGCGGCGAATAAGTATATTTGTTGTAAACTACAAAATCATGTTGTACATCCATTTACAAAAAGATTGGCCAAATTTTCGATGGGACAACGAACAAATAATTTCTTTATTAGCAGAGGTCCGCCATCTGCAAGGCAGATTATTAGGTCGAATGAATCATTTGGGGTTTGAATTACAAGAGGAAGCATTATTAGAAACAGCCACTTTGGAGATTGTTAAAAACCACGAAATAGAAGGAGAACTATTAAATAACGACCAAGTAAAATCTTCCGTTGCTCGCAGATTAGGCTTAGATTTTAATACAGCAGCCATCCCTTCTCGCTATGTAGAGGGAGTCGTAGCAATGATGTTAGATGCTACTCAAAGTTATGAAGAGGAATTGACTGCCGAGAGATTATTTAACTGGCATGCCGCTCTCTTTCCTACTGGTAGAAGTGGTCTTTCTAAGATAACAGTAGCCGATTGGCGCAACTCAGAAAAGGGGCCAATGCAAGTAGTCTCTGGGGCTATGGGCAGAGAAAAAGTGCATTTTGAAGCACCTGCCGCTGACCGATTAGCGGTAGAAATGCTACAATTTTTAAATTGGTTTAATGAATCCAATAAGCTCGATCCAATTTTAAAGGCTGCTATTGCCCACTTATGGTTTGTAACCATTCATCCTTTCGATGATGGAAATGGTAGAATTACTAGAGCCATAACGGATATGCAGTTGGCTAAATCGGATAAAAGTCCTCGTAGATTTTATAGTATGTCCGCACAAATTTTATTGGAACAAAAAGCATATTATCAAATGCTGGAAAAGACACAAAAAGGGACACTGGATATTACCGCTTGGTTAGAATGGTTTTTACAATGCCTTCAGCAGGCAATGCTAGCCTCTGAAAGCACCTTATCGAAAGTATTAAGTAAAGCCCGCTTTTGGGAACAACATCAGACAAGCCTACTTAATGAACGACAACAACTGATGATTAATAAATTATTCAATGGTTTCAAAGGAAAACTATCTACTTCCAAATGGGCAAAAATGTGTAAGTGTTCTTCTGATACGGCCTTACGAGATATAAAAGATTTAGAACAAAAAGGTATTTTAAAAAAAGAAGCAGGAGGTGGACGCAGTACTAGATATGTTTTAGATTGGGACGTGTAAATTTCATTTTACCTCCCTTTCCAAGGTTACAAAAAGCCCCTTTCACTCTCCTGCTAATATAGGCGCAATCCTAACAACTATTTCCTACTCTTTTCAAAACAAAACAACATTCAATGAGGTATCTTAATTGGATCGGCATAGTAGTCTTATTGCTATTTATTTTTAGTGATTGTCAAACAAGCCCTAAATCAACTTCTCAAACCCCATCCAGTAAGCCAACAGCGACCAATTCTTTTATAGCCCATCCAGAAAAATTAGATGCCATTCTAGATAAATACATCAATGAAGGCTACTACCCTTTCGTCTATGCTCGCTTAGAAGATTTGGCAGGCAATATATTGTATGAACACGGCAAAGTCAATCAACAACTGTTACCCAATACAGAAATAAATGGAGATTCTTATGTGAGAATATGGTCGATGAGTAAAATCATCACCATTTCTACGGTTTTAGATTTAATAGAAGATGGTCTTTTAAAAATGGAGGACCCCGTTACCAAATACATCCCCGAATTTGCTAATTTAAAAGTAGCCGTCAATGATGAAGGGCAGCAATTGGGTGCATTAGAATGGGACAAAAGAGCAGGCGCTTGTCCTTATCAATTAGTCCCCTTAGATTCGGTGATGACCGTTTTGCATTTAATCAATCACCAAGCTGGCTTTTATTATGCCACCACTGGCATGACCTGTTTAGATTCTTTAGTAGCGAGTAAAAATTTGCCGAAAGCTAAAAATAGCGATGACTTTTTACAAAAAATAGCGGAGTTGCCTTTGGTTGGACAACCTGGAGTAAACGACTTTTATGGTACGAATACGACTGTTTTAGGAATGGTGGCAGAACGAGCAACAGGTAAAAGTTTAAAGCAATTAGTAGAGGAAAGAGTGACTACCTCATTGAAAATTAAAGGCATCCAATATGGTTTGCCCAATCCAGCTATTTTGCCACTTGCCTTTTCTGGTAAAGATTCTATTTTGCGCCAAGCACATAAAGGAGAGTTGGATATTTTTGGTCCTGATGTACCAGATTATGACCTAAGCCATGAGTTGTATTTAGGTGGAGAAGGTATGGTTGGTACTGCGGATGGATACGCTGATTTTGTAAGGATGTTGGTAAAAAGAGGTACACTAAATGGGCATCGTTTTTTAGAAAGAGCAAGCGTCGAAGATATTGCTGCACCCCATTCGCAATTAGATAATCCCTACGGCTATAATGGCTATAATTTGTGGATTAGTGGTGATTCGATGCGCATCAAAGGACAAGGAGATGCGGGCTTATGGATTGGCGGTGGTTACGAAAGCACGCATTTTTGGGGCGACCCCAAGCGGAATTTTGTTGGAGTTATTTTATCACAAGCTAATTTTGTACAGGCACCAGGACATGAGATGAATGACAAATTTAGGGGTGCTTTGTATGAACAGATTTTTGAACGGGAACGGAACGAATCCAAATGATTACAACTCAAAAAATTGGAAAACCAGCAATAAAAAATATTATGAAAAACCTATTATTCTTATTTTTCTTTATCCCTCTATTTTTAACTGCTCAACAAAAAACCTTCATCAATCCCATTATCCCCGGCGGGCATCCCGACCCATCGATTTGCCGAGTTGGAGAGGATTATTACATTGTTAATTCCACCTTTGAATATTTCCCTGGCTTACCCATTCATCATAGTAAAGATTTGGTTAATTGGGAACTGATTGGTTATGGTTTACACCGTGAAGACCAATGTAATGGCGTGGTTAATTTGGTAGATGTACAGCAAAATGGTGGCATTCATGCGCCAACTATTCGATACCATGATGGGCTTTTTTATATTATCACCACCAATGTTTATACGCCAATTGATAAAACAAAACCTACCGAAATGGTCAATTTTATCATTACGGCCAAAGACCCTGCTGGACCTTGGTCTGCACCCCATCACATTGAAGGTGCGCCTGGGATTGACCCAGATATTTTCTTTGATGATGATGGCAAAGTATATTTTGTGGGAACACATGATACGGGTCGCCCCAATGCCAATGGTATTGGTGAAATTTGGGTACAAGAATTAGATGTAGTCAATTGGAAATTAAAAGGAGAACGTCACTCCGTTTGGCGTGGCGCATGTGGTGGTTGCTGTGTAGAAGGGCCACATATTTATAAAGAACATGGGAAATATTATTTGTTGGTGGCAGAAGGAGGTACTTCGCATCATCATGCGGTTATGATGGCGGCAAGCGATAAAATAACAGGGCCTTATGAATCGAATCCTAGAAACCCCATTTTGACAGTTCGGCATTTATCTAAAAACAATTGGGTGACGAGTGTGGGACATGCGGATATGGTAGAATTGCCCGATGGGCGTTGGTATATGGTGGCATTAGGCAAACGGAGCGATGTTGAGAGTGCCTCCAATATGGGACGAGAAACCCATTTAATTCCAGTCGTTTGGGAATCTGCGATTGCTCGGTGGCAACAAGTTAGCAAAGATAAATGGGAGCCTGTAGAGTATTTATGGCCTGTCTGTGCACCTGAAACGGGAAGGGTAGAACGGATTACCCCCTTCCCTTTGCCGATAAGCCACAATATTATAATGATGCTTTTAGAGATAATTTTGATAATGAAGTATTGCATCCCGAATGGAATTTTCGCCGTGTACCCCAAAAAAGCACTTATTCTTTGACGGATAAAAAAGGGCATTTGCGGCTGTTTTTAAAACCAGAACCTTTCACCTCAGAGGTCAATTTAGTTTGATGGGTATTCGACAAAAAGAAAGTGAGTTTGAGTATGCCGCAAAGATGAATTTCCAGCCCCAAAAAGAGCAGGCAGAGGCAGGGATTAGCATCTATCAGCAAGATAATAATTATGTGAATTTTACGATTGCAAAGGAAGGAAGTCAAACGATGTTAAAGGTTACTGTAAAAGGTCGAGACAAAGATTTAGCAATTTTGAAAAAAGAGTCCCTTAAAAACTATGAAGGCAATATTGTATTCCAACTCATTTCCAAAAATAATCAGTACCAATACTCCTATTCTTTAGATGGTGGACAGTCCTTTTCTCTTTTTGCAGAAACAGCAGATAATTTAGTGATTTGTAAAGGATATATCGGTACCAATGTCGGCGTTTATGGGACTAGTAATGGTG
Source organism: Caprella mutica (assembly GCA_947561585.1). Classification (NCBI taxonomy): domain Eukaryota; kingdom Metazoa; phylum Arthropoda; class Malacostraca; order Amphipoda; family Caprellidae; genus Caprella; species Caprella mutica. The sequence goes on along the minus strand of CANNZV010003887.1, from coordinate 133,929 downwards.
CAGCTACTAAGGAATATGCAGATTTTGATTGGGTAAGTTATCAGGGGTTTCCTCGGTTTTAGTGGGGTAAGGTCATAAAACATGAGCTTTATGTGGAAGATTATCTCCGATGAAAAATTATTAAATCCAAAATATACAGGTAAAGAAAGAACTTATCCTGTTACTATTCAGCATACCGTTTAAAAACTCCCCCCGACCCCCTCTTTACGGAAGAGGGGGAGGCGTCTCCGATTTAAAATTTCGTTTTGAAATCGTTGACAATATGAAATTTTACTCGAAGACGTCTCCCTCCCTTTGAAGGGAGGGTCGGGGAGGGTTTTCTACGGATGCTGAACAGTTACCTTATCCTTTTGATAATTGTAGTGGTGTCTGGGGATGAATCCGCATACCATAATGAAATAAATAACCAAGGTTATACTTGCTCCTTTTTCACAATTAAACTCCGTTGCTCCCCACAATCAATACTGCCGTCTGCAGATTTTAAACTACATCGAACAACATCCCCATCTTTTAAGAATCGGCCACTTTTTAATTGTCCCTCGACCATCATCGTCGCTAATTTTTTTTCAGAAAATAATAAGCGACCAATATTCTGTTTCATTTTACTAGGCGCTTGGATCGCCACGCCACCCGGTGTACCTGTTAACACGACATCTCCTATTGCCAAATCGATGGATTCAGAAGCCAAGCTTAAAGCCTTTTCAGGTTTGGTAATCATATCTTTGGTATGTGCATCTTGCCTTAACTCATCGTTCACCCATAATTTAATTTCCATCTCGTGTATCTTCGCCGCTTCTCCTGCTTCAAAAATGTAAATAGAAGGACCAAGCGGACACATACAGCGCCAACTTTTTCCCATAAACCATTGGCTAAAAGGCGTAAAAAACATTAAATCTCTGGGGGACATATCATTGGCTAAAATCATTCCGCCTACATAGTCTCCAATATTTTCTTGTGTGATTTTGGTAGGTGCCGTAATCGCTTTTTTCATAATCAAGCCCATTTCCACTTCATAATCTAGCAGATGACAACCTTTAGGCCATTGTATATCATCAGTTGGTCCGATGATGGAACTTTCGTCTTTTCGGAAAAATAAGGGCGCTGTTTTGGTTCGATGTGCTTGTGCTTCGTCTCGATGTTCATAGTAATTTAAACCTAAACATAATAAGCGCGTCGGGCGAGTTACAGGACTGATAATCTCAATTGCTGCTAAATCAATGGTACTTGCCTTCGCGTCATTTGACAATGCTTTAGCTGTAAGCAGATGACTCGATAAAATTTCTTTTAATTGTTCCACTCCCTCTGCGAAAGGAGCAATTTTGTCCTCTTTTAATACTCCCCATTGAGTGCTTTCTTTATACTTAAATCTTAGAATGTTATAGCCCATTTTTATTGATTAGATAAATGAAGGATTGAAGTTTTTTAATGGCTAATTCAACACATCATCCATTAAATATAATTCCTGTGGTAAAATATCTGTCCAGACCAAATTGGCTACTTCTGGTTTTTCATAATGCCGATTCCCTTCCCAATCGTGGCGCAATATATTTTGCCATCCTACATGTACTTTTGTCCAAAGTAGCGGTCCATTATAAATCGCATTATTAACGCCCTTATATACATATTGATAGCTATCTACTTTTTGGTAAATATCCTTATCGATGGAATTTCTTAGTTTTCGCCATAAGGCCACATCTCCAAATTCCTTGGCGGCCATCATCCCCGTCATAGTCGCTAATGGAGAGGGACCTGCTTCAGGGTCTTCTTTAACATAAGCAAAAGGGCCCACTTCTTTGGTAAAATATTCCTTCCAGACAGGATAAAGAGATTCGTTATATTCGGGTTCAAAAGGTCTTAAAAAAGCCATCGTCCAAGCATTCGTATACCCAGATAACATCGGATTACAAAAGGCCATTTCAGATTGGTACATTTTTAAATAAAAACCAAATTCTTTTTCAGTCATTTTTTCTTTAATGAAATCTATCGTCCAACGAGCTTCTACTTCGGCATAAGTGGTTTGGTAGAGTTGGTCATAGATTTTTAGACTCAACAAACTAATAGAATTACATTGCGCAAAATATCTACCGGGCTCACAGTCTGCCCCTTCATGTCTTCCTTCGGCGTGATGCTTGCGCATTTCTGCCACTATCTTTTCCGTTAGCCAAGTGTATTCATTCGCAAATTTTTCATCTCCTGAAATTAATTGATACAAACCATACATTAGATTCAGATGCCCTTTGTACATGATATTCCCTACTGAAATGGGGTCATCACTCATGCCGTACTCCGTCCAATCCCCCCATACTTTTTTAGATTTCATTTTCTCTATCTGATGACGTAAACACAGTTTTGCTCGGTCCGCATGTGCTGGACTAATCATAGCAATCGAAGGCATCGCATAAGCACCAAAAGCGATACCGTACCGCCATAATGGTTGGGCATCTATATCCCAACCTTTGAACTCATCCCCTGTAAAACTCATGTGCTCATACGTCTGGAAAATATAATTAAACTGCCCAATTTCATCCTTTTGTAACACTCTTTCGCCAATGGGGGAAAAATAATCTTTCGCAGGGGCATGATGAATAGGCAGTATAAAATAGGCAATGAGTACCAGTAAGAATAGGCCCGTTAAGAAACCAATTATCCCTTTCTTTTTCATATTGATTGTGTGATTATGTGATTGTAGGATTGTGTTTGAATGTGATGTATGCCAGCAATCATACAATCAGCGAAGCGACACAATCAAACAATCATTTTAAATATTGGTCATTAGAAGTAGTCCGAACTCCCGTTCCATATCGCCCTTCATAATTATCCAAAGTATCCATATCTCCACAAAATTCTATATGGTGATAATCTGGTGTATAATAATAAACAGCTACATTACCACCTGATTCCCCGTCGCCATGTGGGACAGAATTATTATGCTTGGCGGGACCATAATATGGAAGGACTCCTTTGGCAGCCATTTCTTCCTTATAATCAAAAACGTTTTGCAATTTATTGCCTGTCACTTCATAAGCCACATGAAAAACGTCTTCTATAGTTGGTTCTTGAATAGTTCCTGATTTATCTCGATGTTCCATCAAGACGATACACTCTTCTTGTTCTTTTGCATTTAGATAGCAGCACGTTAAGGTATGCCCTTCGTGGTCAGGATGGGGTTCTGCTGCGCAAGTTCTGGAATGCGTAAAACCCATTTTTTCAAACCATGCCTTACTTTCTTCAATGTTCGTGACTACGTAAGAAGATTGTTCTAAATGGGAGATTACACAGTTATTTTCTCTAAACACGCCATAATCTTCGGTTTTATTATAGCGCCGTTTCCCACTCAAGGTCTTTGGTAATAAAATCAATTCTCTTACCCATTTCTTTTTGAACAACCAAGCCATTTTATTGGCAGTTTCTGGCATGGCGTGAGCTGGTCTTTTTCTTGGCATGATTGTGTGATTGCATGATTGTGTGATTGCTTGATTGTAAACGTGATGTATGTCCACAATCACACAATCAGCGAAGCGACACAATCACACAATCTTTCAATCACCTATTAAAACTTCAATTTATCATTTGTGAATTTTATCAACCTTCGTAAGGCAGATTCAATTCTTTGTAATTCACTTAAAACATGTTGATATTCTGTATCTGTTATTAAACCTCTTTTCTTTGATTTTTCATTCCAATCATAGCTTTCCTTCAAAGAACCTTGGCTGTATCTGTAAAATTTAATTTTATCCTTTTTATGATATCTTCCAAAACCTTCTGCTACATTGGCTGAAATACTATCAACGGCCGTCACAAATTGAGTTCCTACCGTTTTCTTCGCAAACCATTCCCATTTATTATTACTTCCCATACATAATTTGATAAGTGAAAGGAACATAAATAGGCATCTAAATCACTTAGTTTTAAATATTTTTTTTCATTCACAGTTCTTTAGTTTTCTCAAGTTTAAAGTTGGTCGTATAGCTGTCAATATAACGTTTGCCAACAATCACACAATCAGCGTAGCGACACAATCACACAATCATTTCCCAATAACCTCAATCCAATACCCATTCGGGTCTTTAAAACAAACGGCCTGTAAACCCTCAGGCGTTTTCGCAGATGCTAACAATCGTCCTTTTCGATAAGCAATATTTTCTTTTTCTAATCTGGTAATAAAGTCAGTAATGGACGTATTCTCCCTTAACCGCATCGCATAATTCAAAATACTCGTATTATCTGGATGCACCCCTTTTCTACTACAAAGCGCTAAATCATGGTGATAATAACCAAAGCTAAAAAAGTGCATACTTTGAGAAATCACACTCATGGCCGCACTTCCATTCGGGTCATTTTGCGCCGAAAATTGAAGGTTAAATAATTGTCGATACCATTTATGAGATTGGACTAAGTCCTTCGCAAATAGTACTAAATGTTGGAATTTAACGGGGAATTTTTTTTGCATTATTTCATTATTTGAAAATAATTTCAATTAATTATTATCGTAAAATTAGATATTATTTTATATTCACCAAATATTTATTGGCATTTTATATAAGACCATAAAACTTATCCCTACAAATTACCTTAAATTCGAAATTAATCAAATTAACTTTCTAGGAATAAACAGGGCTAATAGATGAGAAAATCGTACCTGTTCAGCATTGGCCGTCGCCAATATATCAAATGAACGCAGAGGTGCAGAGATGCAGAGATTTTATCACAGAAAAAATCAAAAACTTTGCGTCTCTGCATCTCTGCGTTTAAAAATTGACATTGGCTTTAGCCAATACTAAATAGTTACAGAAAATCTAGATTTTAAAAAGTCTTTCAACAACAATGATAGAATCCAATAAGCTACCAAAGAAAAAAAGAGGCAGACCTATCGGCTCCAAACAAATCGACAAAGTAGCTATTTTAAACATCGCCATTCAAGAATTTGCCAATAAAGGATTTGATGGAGTTCGACAAAGAGACATTGCTAAAAAAGCAGGCATTACTAATTCGCTAATGAATTATCATTTTGATAGTAAAGAAGACGTTTGGAAACAGGCTATCAGCCAATTAGGCGAAAAATTAAAACAACGGTATGCAGAAATTCAAGGTTACTTTAAAGACTTAGAGGGATTAGCCGCTTTAAAAGCCTATACTCGGCAGTTTATTTATTTCTCTGCGGAACATCCAGAATTTTATAAGGTTGTTTTTCATGAAATGTGTACGGAGACGGAAAGAGCAGATTGGTTAGTCGATACTATTTTGAAACCCTTACATCAAGTTTTTGGTGGAACGGAAACCAACCCTCAAACGGGAACGGAAGCATTTATTGGATTTCCAGTAGCCAATATATCAAGCATTATTATTGGGGCAGCCAATGTCTTTTTTATTCATGCCTTTCAAATGAAAAAAATGTATGCTACAGACCCTTTTGAAAAAGCCGAGATTGAAAAACATGCGGATATCGTGATAGAACTGCTTTTTGCGAAGTTTTGAAAGATTGTGTGATTGTTTGATTGTGTGATTGTTGGCATACATCACGTAGACAATCACCAATCAGCGAAGCGGCACAATCACACAATCTTTTATCACTAAAAGAGAAAACTATGGAAGAAAAAAAATACTTAAAACTTAGTGACTTATATGGTCATTTCACTTATCGAATTTTGTTTGGGAAGTCATTATAAAATGGGAGTGGTTTCCGAAAAAAACAGTAGGAACACAATTTGTAACTGCTGTTGATAGCATATCGGCTAATGTTGCCGAAGGGTTCGGTAGATACCATAAAAAGGATAAAATTAAATTTTATAGATACAGCCAAGGTTCATTAAAAGAATGTTACGATTGGAATGAGAAATCAAAGAAAAGAAGCTTAGTAACAGATATAGAGTATCAACATATTTTAAGTGAATTACAAAGAATTGAGTCTGCTCTGCGACGGTTGATAAAATTCACAAATGACAAATTGAAGTTTTAATGATTGAAAGATTGTAGGATTGTTAGCATACATCACGTTTACAATCATACAATCAGCGCAGCGGCACAATCACACAATCTTTTATTCATGCAAAACGAAATAACCATCATCGGCGCAGGTATCGGAGGTTTAACCTTAGCTAAATCATTGGAATTAAAAGGCATTCCCTTTCAATTATATGAACAAGCAACGACCTTCGAAGCTTTAGGCTTTGGCATTCAAGCGAGTCCCAATGTCAATCGGGTTTTTAATGCCTTAGGTTTAGGAGAAAAAATGGCCGCTATTTCTCACCGTTGTCACAAAATTGAGGTCCGTACTTTTGAATCAGACAAAGTATTAGTCACTAACAATTTTTTAGGCGACGTACCGTATTACCAATTGAGAAGAGCAGATATGCACGAAATGCTTTTTGATGCCATAGTCGATAAAAATAAAATTCATTTTTCTAAAAAATGCGCTTCTATTATTCAAAAAAAGGAAAAAGTACAACTTGATTTTGAAGATGGTAGTAAAATAAATACAAATGCTTTAGTAGCCGCTGACGGCGTAAAATCTATTGTCAGGCATACCCTGTTTCCAGAACATCAAGAAAAATATTCGGGCTATTTAGCTTATCGGGCCATCTTACCTTTTACGGAGAAATACCAGCATTTAATTGGCAAAGTAACTGTTTGGATGGGACCTGACCATCATGTAGTCGCCTATCCAAATGGAAATAAACAGATGGATAAATATTGGTTAAATCTAGTTTTGGTAGAAAAAAAATCAACTTGGAATGAGTCAGGTTGGACGATTCCTGCGGAGAAATCAAACGTGGCTAAACTATTTCAAAATGACTCCAAGTTATTGAATCAAATCCTAGTGGATATGGTCAAAAGTCCCGAACCTTGTTTTAAATGGGGCTTATTTATCCATGAACCGCTCCCTTATTGGACGGACAAAAAAATAACTTTATTAGGAGATGCAGCGCATCCAATGGTGCCTTTTCAAGCACAAGGTGCAGCGATGTCGATTGAAGATGGGTATGTATTAGCCAATTGCATTGAAAAATATTCTTCTATTGAGGAGGCTTTTGCCAACTATGAATCACTGCGTAAAGCACGGGCGACCAAAGTGCAAGTCCGTTCTTATCAAAATGGAGCGATGTTTCATGCAAGGGGATTTAAAAAACTGGTTCGAAATACGATGCTTCAGGTGGTAGGAAAACTTAATCCTGATGCCTTATCCAAGCGATTGGATTGGTTGTATGCTTATGATGCAACGATAGCGTATCAGTCAATAAATAAAAATCCGTGACTAATAAATCCGTGACTGACAAAATTGATAGGCACGGATTTTATTATTTTTTTTTAACCTGATTACCTAGAAGGTAGGAAGACATTGATAAACAAAACAAAATGAATTATAAAATCGGTCAAATACTCGTAATTGCATCTCTAAGTCTTTTGTTTGTGGCGTACTCGAATTTTGTCCCTACTTCCTTGGGTAGTGATAATATAGCGGACTATGTAAAAAACCATTTTGTCCGCGAAATTATATTCGGGATTGCTTTAACCATCTGGGCTATCAGACTAGCCCTTTTGCCCAAAGATAAACTGCCGTTTAAGCAATTATTGGTATTGGGTTCGGTTGTCGTTTTTCCATTTTGGATAGCGGTTGCTTTTGGTTGGGCAGTCGGCGGAATGGAGGAAGTTTGGGGCAAAGCTATTGAAGCTTCTACTGCCTATACCTTGCATGGTGTACAAATTGGGCTATTCCTCTTGGGCATTTTATTGATTAAATTTTCTCAAAACAAAATGAAATGACCACTACTCAAATTATGCTAGCGATACTGTCAGTAGCTGCTCTCATCTGGTCTTATTTTGATTACTATAAATGGAAAGCCTGTAAATTCTCAATGAGAAATGATGAATGAGAAATGATGAATCCACTACACGTTAAACATCCAGTATTTACGTCCTGTTGGTTATTCATCATTCATCATTCATCATTTCTCATTCATCATTGAGTACTTACAGATGTCAGGCTTATGACGTTGATAATCAGTTTTTTCTGACAGCCGTAGGCGGTCTGACAGCGAAGCGATCTGACCTCTGACTTCTTTTTTAAAACTAAAATTATGCAAAAAAAAATGACTACTACATCTTAATTGGAAGAGTTCTATTAGGCATTTATTTCATCGAAAATGGCATTGGGCATTCTTTAACACAACGCTCCTGAGTTGTCAAAGAACCACATTTTTAGCTACCAACAGTTTTTACCGTAGTATCAAAAATAAATAACAACTAATGAAGAAATTTTGGAAAATAACAGGAATAATTATAGGTATCTTAATCATTGTTGGGGTATGGTTTCTATACACACCAGCTGATTTAAGACCTACCTATTTAGGCACTAAAATAGCGGAAAAAGATTATACAAAAGGCAAACTACTATTACAAGAAATGCAAGCCGCTTATGGAGGCATAGATAACTGGCTGGCACATAAAACAGGGAGGTATGCGCAAATAGCAGATTGGTATGATGATAAACTAGGCATAGCTGGCTGGGACGAATTACCCCAACAATTTGAGATGACTTCCATTTTAGGAACAGATGATAGCGAGTTTACTTTACTAAATGGAGTGAATAAAGGGCAAACTTGGGGCGTGCAAGATTGGAAATCCTATCAAATTAAAAATGGTCAAAAGGAATTTATTCCTAATGAAAAATACCATCATAAATTAATCTATAAAAATTATTGGTTTCAGTTTCCTTTTCGCATTAGTGAAGCGCCCATTATCGCTTATGCGGGAGAGAGTACCGTAAAAGGAGAAACTTATGATTTATTATATATCACTTGGGGAAGTGAGACAGCCAATCGAGAATATGACCAATATGTGCTGTATTTGGATAAAGAAACAAAGCTGATAGAATGGCTAAATTTTACCTTACGAGAAAAGGTGAATTTTGCAAGGATAGCCGCCCAGTTTACAGATTTTAAAACCATCAATGGAATGGTGGCTCCTTTTACACAATATATCACACTTGGAAATCCTGAAGATGGTGGTCGTAAAATGCATGAAAATCGGTATCAATGGATTCAATTTGGGACCGAACAAGTGAGTAGATAATTAAATGATTGAGTCGCTGCGCTGATTGTGTGATTGTAAGTACGTCACGTAGACAATCTCGCAATCATACAATTTTACAATCGATAAAAATGAACTACGATATTGCCATAGTTGGATGTGGGTGGATACTTTTGTAAAATCAGCAAAAGATTTGGATTTATTGCCTGCCTTACATCAACAAATATGTGACCCTTATCGCCGAATTGAGATACCCCCTATTGGAGATGGCTGTAATTTCGTTTTGTCTTTAGCAAATTAGCGATTATTGGCAGTTGTTTGTTAGTCATGGCAACGCATCCTAGCAGATGGAGTTTGGATGCTTATTTTACAAAAAATAAATAAGAATTATTTTATGGATACCCAAGTACTAATAGCAGGCGGCGGACCAGTCGGTTTAATGACCGCTCTAGAATTAAATAAACAAGGCATCAAAGCCATCTTAATAGAAAAAAATCCAACGACGACTCGCCACCCCAAAATGGATATTACCAATGGGCGGAGTATGGAATTGTTTCGACGATGGAGCGTAGATAAAAAATTGCGAGCGGTTGCTGTTCCAGAAGACCATGGTTTTAATGTGACTTGGGCCTCCAATTTGGCAGGTCATGAATTAGCTCGATTTACTTATCCTACACCTGAACAATATCGCAAGCAAGCTCAAGCTGCTAATGATGGCACACACACTTTAGAACCTGCTATGCGGGTTTCCCAAATATTAATCGAACCTTGTTTGAAAAAACATTTAGAAACCAACTGTCCCAATATTGATGTGCGATATGGCTGGGCTTTGGATACTTTCACGCAAGATGAAGAGGGGGTGACTGCAATAATCAAGCATTATAAAACGGGAGAAAAAAAGCAAATTCGTTCCTTGTATGTAGCAGGCTGTGAAGGGGCAGGGAGTGTTTCCAGAAAAATATTGGGCATAGGGTATCAAGATGTAAATGTTTTTGGTTTGATGAAAAAAGTAGGTGTTTTCACCTTATTAGGACATGCCCTACGAGAAATGAGCCGAGGTTTAAAAAAGCCAGATGGTCAAGTATATATGATCCATTTTACTTCTCCTGAATTAGCTTTCTTTGAACGCTTTGGACAAGCTTGGCATATTCAATCGCCTAATGGTAGTACGCTAATTTCCCAAAATGATAAAGATACTTGGACTTTACATGTACCTTTAAGGACAGACGAAGATGCGAGTAAGATAGACCCTAAACAAAAGTTATTTGACTATATCGGAAAAGAATTTGATTGCACCATCAACATTGCGAATGCTTGGAAACCTCGATTGAGTGTGGTGGATCGTTTTGGAAAAGGTCGGGTATGGTTGGCAGGAGATGCGGTGCGGCTTGTAACACCAGCGGGTGGATATGGTATGAATACAGGGGTTGGAGATGCCTTAGCATTGGGCTGGACCTTTGCGGCGGTCATCAAAGGATGGGGAACGCCTAAACTTTTCCAAGCTTATGAAGCAGAACGCCGACCCGTAGCCATCAGAAATAGAGATGCATCGGGAGACCATGTTTTAGTCCGATTTAAAATTGCCGCTGCTATGCGAAACGCTATGTACGAAGACAGCAAAAAAGGAGAAAAAGTACGCAAAAAAATAGGCGATACCATTTTACAATTAGGTAATTTAGAAAATGAGGCTATCGGTATTGAGGCGGGTTATCGCTATGAAAATTCTCCTGTTATATGTTACGACAATGAAGGAACTCCCCCACCCTTTGAATGGGATAAATTGCAAGCAAGTACTTATCCAGGTTTACGGATACCTGCGATTTGGTTAAAAGATGGTAGGGCAATACACGATTTATTGAGTGACCAGTTTACCTTAATTCGATTTGTAGATATGGATATTTCTGCTTTTGAGCAAGCAGCTAAAAAAGTTAGCTTACCACTTACTATATTAGATATTCGGGATGATCATGTGGCGGCTATTTATGAAAAAAAATTGATACTCGTTCGCCCTGACCAACATGTTTCTTGGCGGGGAAATAAGATGCCTGAGAATGCTATGAACATAATTAATAAAGTAAGAGGGGGCTGATTTAAGGTTGAGAATAGGTAGTAAATTAAATAAGAAAAAATATATAAATTAAAATCGTAAAAGATGGAATCATTAGCTTATAATTTATCATTTTATTGCTATGCGACGGCTACTTTGTTAACCATTCTAATCGGATTGCTTTACGCATCAAGAAAACAAATAATGCCTTATCATTTACAAGCACTCGAAACACCATGGGAAGCAATGGATACTAAGTATCAATTTATGCTCAAAATGCTATTAAATGGTGGTGGATTTTATGGACTTTCTTCAGGGCTTTTTATGCTCATGCTGTTGTGGATACCTTTTCGAGTATGGGCAAGTATGGGCAGGATATACGAATTGGTTTAGTCGGCTTAGTAGGTACTTTGCCCTTAGGATATATTGTTTATCAAGTTAAGACCAAAACGAAGGGAAATCCTCCGCTGTGGATCATGGTTGTTGTGAATGTATTATTGATAGTTGGTTTGCTTAGTTTTATTTTAAGTAGGTAATTGAAAATTAATTCTGAATGAAAAATTTTGAATTTTGAATGCCTATAAAACGTTGACACTCAGTAGTCAAATTTTGCTGTACGATTTTTTTTGGAATAAATGGAACGGTTTCTAGAGAAACCCAATATATTACGTCCTATTTGACAGATCAAGCTATCAATTGGTTAATCAACAAACACAACCCTGAAGTGCTCGTATGCTGAAGGAATTACAAGCATGTTTGTTGAAAGCTAATATTTGATCGAAACTAAATTAGACTTGTTCGACGATAGCTGATGAGGTGAGATGGCGGAAAATTTAGTTTTGTACAAGGCAAAATTTTTCGGAATAGCCGTAGCTATTGCTAAAAATTTTAACGCTGCACAAAATTAAATTTTGCCCATATCGCCCATCAAGATGTCGCCGAACAAGTCTATTCTTTTCGTCCTCGTTTTAGGTAGCCCGTCGCGAGAAATACCATTTCTTTTATTTGAAAACATGGAAACATTTACATACATTTGATATGAAATATAAAATTCGGTTTTTAACGAAAAAATAGTATGAAATATGGTTTTGTAATAAATAATTGAAAATGTATTGGCTGTCATACTTGTACAACCGCTTGCAAGAGTGAACATGAAGTACCATGGGTCTAGCGACCTGCTCCAATTTTTAAAACAAATGCAGCATGCAACAGTTATAGCGCAGTCGCCTGGAAGAATAAATATTATCGGGGAACATACTGATTACAATAATGGTTTTGTACTACCCGCTGCTATAGATAAGAAAACAACGGTCTGGTTGAAACGGAATAATCATGCTTCTCGGTGTCAGATGAAAGCTGGCAATCTTCAAGAAGAGATCACTTTTGATTTACAAAATTTTCAAGCACTCGATGGGGGTTGGCAAAACTATATGATGGGGGTCGTACGTGAACTGCAAAAGCTTGGTGCTGTCTTTTCAGGTTTTGATTGCGAATTTGAAGGGGACGTACCTATTGGTAGTGGCATGAGTTCTTCTGCCTCTCTAGAATGTACTTTAGCGACGGGTTTGAATGAGTTGTTTCAATTAGGTTTTGATAAATGGCAACTCATTAAAGCTTGCCAGATGGCCGAACATAATTTTGTGGGAATCAAATGTGGGATTATGGATCAGTTTGCGAGTGTTATGGGCAAAAAAGATCAGGTCTTATTTTTGGATTGCCACTCGTTAGAATTTCAATATTTCCCATTTGATTTAGGGAATTATCAGTTGTTATTATTAAATACCAATGTATCCCATTCTTTAGCTTCTTCAGAATACAATAAACGAAGATCAGAATGTGAACAAGGCGTTCAAATTATTCAAGAAACATTCTCTACGGTACAATCACTTAGAGATGTATCTCCAACTATGCTACTCCAAACATTTGATAAATTACCTACAAAAGTAGCCAACCGATGCCGTCATATTGTATTGGAGAATGAGCGCGTACAGAAAGCTACACAAGCGCTATTAAAAAAGGACTTTAAGCTATTAGGTCAGTTGATCTATCAATCTCATTTTAGTTTACAAGATGATTATCAGGTTAGCTGTCCAGAATTGGATTATCTAGTAGCGCATACCCTAGAAAAGGACTTTATCTTAGGCAGCCGAATGATGGGTGGTGGCTTTGGGGGTTGTACTATTTCTATTATTGATAAAGGAATGGTGACATCTTATACAGAGGAAGTATCAAAAAATTACCGAGCACAGTTTGGAATGGACTTGTCGCCCTATGCGGTTTCTATTGAGGATGGGGCAAAGATATTGGTGGACTAGATGTCAAATATTTTAGAATTTCTATACCACTTTCACGTATTTCATTGCGCCAATAAAATATTGCTTGAATACCTGATCTCTTTTTCTATTTTCTCTACTCTACTACACTTTTTAGAATAGAGCAGCATATCCATGTTAAGTACTACAGATCTATTAATCAACCCGTAGGGCTTAAATGGAGTCCTTTTTTGGGACCTTTCCACAAATACATACTGTTGTTATTCTTCACTTGCTCTTCCTTTTTCTCTCTTTTTTGCTGCCTTTGCCGCTCTTTTTTCTTTTAGTGTTCTTTCAGGTGCTTTTTTACCACCTTTTTTTTGAGCACTTTTGTCTTTTGACATATTGTTTTTGTTTAACAAGTTAAATATAGGTATTGCAAGATAGAAGGTAAGGATAGAAAATTTCCTATCCTTCCTCTATTAGCTTAAAATGAATGCCTCTCTATTAGGCGATATAATTCCCTACATACTAAGGTCGATTGAAGTCGTAAAATAGAATTAGATTGGTAGCTATTTTTTATCAAAAAAAAAGCGAAATATCATTTAGCTTGGTCGTAAAACTTTGAAGAGAATTCAAGTAGTAATTTAATTTTTGGTGTTTGCCAATCTCTGCAAAAATTAGTTACTAAGTGGTAACTTATTCAATTTTGTAGTTTACATGATAGAATAATTATCATTTCAAAGTTGAGTCTTTTTAGGGCTAAAATGTTACATATATCAATTGAATACATACACATATCACATGTTTTCTAGATTCTTTTTCCTTTTTTGAAGCATTTTCTTGTAGAAAGAGGGGGTAAGTCCAGTAATTTTTTTGAATTGGTTGGATAAATGCGCAGGACTGCTATAGTGGAGTCTATAAGAAATTTCTCTCAAATCCAATTCATCATATAAAATCAATTCTTTAACCTTTTCAATTTTATGAATAATAATAAATTGTTGAATGGTTATACCCTTAACTTCCGAAAAGGTATTCGCTAAGTAAGTATAATCATAACCTAGTTTTTCGCTGATATAATCCGAATAATTTACTTTAGGAATTTCATCCGAATAATGAATCATTTCCGTAATTACATTTTTTATCTTTTCAATTAGAATGCTCTTTTTATTCTCCAAAAGTTCCAAGCCAGATCTTAACAAATTCCTGCCGAATAATTCCCGTTGTTCAGAAGTAATGTCTTCTAAAATTTCAACCATCCCCAAATCGACGACCGCATACTGGATGTCTATTTTTTTTAATTCTGCTTTTACCATCATTTTACATCGCAAACTGACCATATACTTAATGTATAGTTTCATTTATTTTTTACGCTTAAAAAGATATAATAAGTAAGCTCGACTTTAGCCATTGGTCTTTGGTCTTTGGTCTTTAGTAAGAGCCTGCAAGGGATTTGAACTCTAGACAAATCTTTTGTTGACAATAGACTTTTTTATAAAAAATTAATCAATATATGAAAATATTTTCTCTCTTCTAAGAATCCACTTTTTTAGTCCGTAGCTAGGCTATACACTAAAAAAATAGCTTCTTACAAGAAAGAATATGAATTTCATATACTAATTTTTTATTTACAAATAAATCTAATCGATATCTTTTGCCGAAAAAAAAGTCATTGCTTATTTCCTAATGCGAAGCAATAGCGTACCAAAGTCTAAATCTGTCGACCTCTGGTGGAGATCAATAGCTAAAGTCGAGATAAGTACTCTGATCCTTGCTAAAAATTCGTTACTAAGTGGTAATTTATTCAATTTTGTAGTTTACATGAGAGAATAATTATCATTTCAAAGTTGAGTCTTTTTAGGGATAAAATATTACATATATCAATTGAATACTTACACATATCACATGTTTTCTAGATTCTTTTTCCTTTTTTTCAGCATTTTCTTGTAGAAAGAGGGGTAAGTACAGTATTTTTTTGAATTGGTTGGATAAATGCGCAGGACTGCTATAGTGAGTCTATAAGAAATTTCCCGCAAATCCAATTCATCATATAAAATCAATTCTTTAACCTTTTAAATTTTATGAATAATAATAAATTGTTGAATGTCTGTAAACTAAATAACCAACTTTGATGATGATTTTTTTAAGTGGCAATAGGCTTTGCCTTTAAAGGTAAGCATTTTTATACCGTGTGGCGATTTCTCTTACAGGATATAAGGTTTTATACTTACATTGAACGATAACCAATGACTTTTATCATTATAGTAGATAGGGAAATTGTTGATTTAATTAAAAAAAATGGCTTGGTATAAAGCTCTTCTAAAATTTCTATAGGAATAAAGGAATTCCTATATTGACCTTTTGATAATCTTAAGTAAGGACAAAACAATAACTATGTCACCATGTCTCTATGTTCTTTATTTTGTATCGCTATAATCAAACCATATCAAAATGACGACTAACCCATACAACCAAGGCTTAGAAAAAAACCAAGCCAACCACATCCAATTGTCTCCACTTAGTTTTATAAAAAGAGCAGCCTACGTCTACCCGACTAAGACCTCTTTAGTCTATGGAACCCAACGCTATAATTGGAAACAAACCTATCATCGTACTTGTCAATTAGCTTCTGCTCTACAACAAATTGGTATTCAAATAGGGGACACCGTTTCCGTTCTGGGCTTCAATACCCCAGAAACCTATGAAGCGCATTTTGGTGTGCCAATGGCAGGTGCGGTATTACATGCCATCAATACTCGATTAGATGCCAAGAACATTGCTTTTATGATGGATCATGCAGAAACAAAAATTCTATTAACAGATACTTTGGCTGCCCCCATTATTAAAAAGGCTTTGAGCTTGGTGAAAAATAAACCGATCGTCATTGATATTATTGATCCCAATCAAACAGGAGGGGAAACACTTGGAAGCTATGATTACGATACGTTTATTGCCAAAGGATCTATTGATTTTAATTGGCAATTGCCTGCAGATGAATGGAATGCTATTTCTTTGAATTATACCTCTGGAACAACGGGCAATCCCAAGGGGGTGGTCTATCATCATCGTGGGGCCTATTTAAATGCAATGGGCAATATTGTAGCGTGGGAATTACAAAAACACCCAGTCTATTTATGGACGCTACCAATGTTTCATTGTAATGGATGGTGCTTTCCTTGGACTTTAGCCGCTGTTGGTGGCACGAATATTTGTTTGCGAGCGGTAAGAATGGAAGAAGTCTACCAAGCTATTATAGAAGAAAAAGTAACCCACTTTTGCGGAGCCCCTATTGTCCTCAGTATGATTGCTAATGCTCCTGATGCATTAAAAAAGAAGAAGAATCATATTGTAAAAGCATTAGTTGGAGGTGCGCCACCTCCTGCTGCCATCCTGGACTTAATGGCCCAAAATGGTTTTGAGATTACCCATGTTTATGGTTTAACAGAAACCTATGGACCCGCGACTTTATGTGACTGGAATCCTGATTGGAATCAGCTAAGTATGTCTAAACAAGCAGAAATAAAATCGTCGCAAGGTGTCGCTTATCATGTATCTGCTGGCTTGATGGTAGCCAATCCAGAAACTTTAGTCCCAGTTCCTTTCGACGGTAAGACTATTGGCGAAGTTTTATTTAGAGGGAATAATACCATGAAAGGCTATCTTAAAAATACATCTGCCAATGAAAAAGCCTTTGCAGGTGGCTGGTTTCATAGTGGCGATTTAGCGGTCACCTTACCAAATGGCTATATCCAATTAAAAGATCGTTCTAAAGATATCATTATATCCGGTGGAGAAAATATTTCCAGTATTGAAGTAGAAGCGGCACTATTCAAACACCCAGCGGTAATGGATGCAGCGGTCGTTGCGAAGCCCGATGAAAAATGGGGAGAAACCCCTTGTGCTTTTGTGGCTTTAAAGGAAGGAGCAGCAGTAACGGAACAAGCATTAATTGATTTTGTTCGTTCAGAAATTGCACACTTTAAAGCACCAAAGTCTATTATTTTTGGGGAGTTACCAAAAACGTCTACGGGTAAAACACAGAAGTTTCTACTACGAGAACGAGCAAAAAAAAGGAATAACAAATAAGGAGAATCAAGGAATGCGGTTCCTTAAAGGAACGGTCCGAGCGTATAAAGGTGCTCAATTATATTTCAATACCATTAATTATCAATACACTATACATCTTTTTTTTAACTATAAATTTCTTATCCGTAAACTTGCCTGATTTTTGTATCAAAACTACCTATATAGCCGTAAATTAATTAAATCTACCTACTCAAAAAAAATACCATGTTCTACTTCGACAAAAAAATATTTTTTAGAAACTTCTTCGTCATTCTAGCCCTACTAGCTATAGTTTTTAATATAGCCATGATTTTCTTTGGCTATGAATTAATGCAATTTGATATACCTGGCTCTATTTTGACAGCTGCTTTATTGGCTAATTTGTTGATGTTGTTGGGCGTTGGAGAGCAGGAAAGAAATTAGAAAGAAGTGTCTTTTTTCGATAGTGAAAGACGCTGAGTATTACCCTGTTTTAGCTTGTACTATGAAATGTAAAGAAAACATATCATGTTATATTCCTCAGCGTCTTTCAGCGAAAAAAAATCTACTCTACTACTTGATCATTCCGCTTAATGCATCAACAGACGTTTTCGACGACGACGACGAAGGAACAGTCCTACACCTAAGAGTCCCAATCCAATTAACCAAGGTTGGAGCATCCCAATCACTTTGACTTTAAATTTTCGCTGCACTTCCAACATTAGGTCATAATCTTTTGCCATCTCCAAAACATTAAATGTTGTGGCGTACTTATTATACTCCTTCCGTAAATCTTGAAATACTGCAGGATTAGTTGTAGCCAAATTAGTCGTCTCTCCAGGGTCATTTGCTAAATCATATAATCGCCAAACACTATCTCCATAAGGCGGCCCATTTTTAACTATTTTATGATCCCCTTTAAACAATGCAGCATGACCCGCCGCTTCTATACCAATAGGTTCATCCACTTGATAGATTTGATCGGTTTCATTGCGTATTAATGGATATAAACTTCGTCCTGTAAAAGGAGTAGTGGTCGTACTTGGTTCAATTCCGACGATATCCAAAATAGTCGGTGTCACATCTGTAACAAAAGACAAAGCATGTTTCTTTTGGGCACTTGGCAATTGTGCACCAGAAATAATTAAAGGAACTCGTAAACCACCTTCTCCAGCATAAAATTTAAAAAAAGCACTTGGCCCCGCAGCAGCGCTTGCAAAACCCGGACCGATGAAATTCCAAGATCCTTTTTCTCCTAAACGATCATAGTCCGTGTGATAGCCGACTGCTTTTAGCCACAATCCCATACCTGCTACTAAAGAAGGATCACTCCCTTCTGGGCCATTATCGGAGGTCACGACAAAGACGGTATTATCTAATTTCCCTTGTGCTTCTAAATATTGAATATATCTACCAATATGAAAATCCATGGCCTCTAACATAGCTGCATTTACCGCCATTGCTTTAGCCTTGTGTTTTTTCACTTCAGGGGATAAGTCCTCCCATTTTGAAATCCCAGGCAGCATATCTCCTAAAGCAACGTCCTTTTGTATCAACCCTAATACTTTCGCTTTTTCAAACCTACGCTCCCTTAATGCTTCCCATCCTTCTTCGTATACCCCATCATATTTATCAATAAACTCTTTAGGTGCTTGTACAGGAATGTGAATGGCCTGAAAAGCTAGATAGGCAAAAAAAGGATTTTCTTTATTAGGGGCTTCTTCCATAAATCCAATCATTTTATCCACTAAGGTTCTAGAAGAATAAAAGTCCGTTGGTAAATCAATTTCAATGCCATCTTGGTACCAATGTGGTCTAGATTGGGTGGGTAAATACGCTTTATGTTCATAATTATCTGCACCAGATGCTCCCAAAATGAAGCTTCGGTCAAACCCTCTTTTCGTTGGCAATGTTTTATCGGTATGCCCTAAATGCCATTTACCAGTAATAAAGGTAGTATAACCATTTTGTTGAAGGCTAGTCGCCACCGTCTGCACTTTATCATTCAAAATACCTTCATAGCCAGGTTGGTCGACTTGGCTTGGTGGCAAAAACAAAGGAAGATTCGGTACACCTGTCAAATGACTATCGCAGCCTGTTAACAGCATTGCCCGTGAAGGCGCGCAAGAAGGGGAGGTATGATAATTTGTAAACATTGTGCCTTGTCTAGCTAATTTATCAATGTTAGGGGTCGCTGCTTCTCCACCATAAGCACCGAAGTCCATTAGAGCGGCATCGTCTACTAAAATTAAAACGACATTAGGTCTTTGTGGTATCGTATCGGCGGATAGATGATTTGTAAATAAGGTAAATAGCCAACAGAGCAATAGGGGGAAAAATTTGGAAAGTCTTGTTTCGAATAACATGGTCGTCAATTTTGTTTTCTAGATTAGTTGATACTTTATTTAAGTTCAGGGTAAAGGTAATTTTTAGTTGGAAAACAGGAAAAATTTATCCAGTTAATTGATATTTTAAATCTACAAGAATAGGCAGTCAATAAGACATGATTCAACACATGAACGAAGNCTTGGAAACCTGTATTCGATGATTATGAAACGGCTTCTATTGGAGACATCGCTTTAGATCCAAATAATAAAGAAATTATTTGGGTGGGTTCTGGTGAATCCAACAATCGGAATTCTGTCTCTTGGGGGCATGGTGTCTATAAGTCTACAGATGGGGGCGAAAGTTTTCAGAATCTTGGTTTGCAATCAACCCATGCTATTTCTGGTGTATTGGTGCATCCCCAAAAGAGTGAGGAGGTATGTGTTTGTGCAACAGGACATCTGTGGGGGTATAGAGGAGAGCGAGGTTTATTTCAAACAAGCGATGGTGGTTCGACTTGGAATAAATTAACGAATGGATTACCTAATGATGGTAAAACGGGCTGTACAGATTTAGTAAGGGATGCCAATGATCCCAATATTTTATATGCTGCCTTTTATCATCGTTTGCGGCAGCCTTGGCATTTTCATAGTGGAGGCGAACAAGGTGGGATTTATAAATCTATAGACAACGGCAAATCTTGGAATAAATTAAGTAGCGGTTTACCTACTGGTCCAACTGGTCGTATTGGTTTAGCCATTTCCCAACAAAATCCACAAGTGGTCATGGCCATTGTGGAGGCAGAGAAAACGGATACCTTAGCGACGCCCGGTTCAGGAGTATATCGTTCGGAAGATGGTGGAGAACATTGGGCGTATGTTAATGTATATAATAACCGCCCTTTTTATTATAGCCAAATTAGAATCAATCCCACGGACGACCAAAAAGTCTATGTGCTCACTACGAGTTTTATGGTTTCCGAAGATGGCGGAAAGACGCTTACCAATGGCAGTAAAGATCAAGAAGTGCACGGAGATTTTCATGCCCTATGGATTGATCCGACAGATGGGGATCGTTATTATTTAGGGGCAGATAAAGGCTTATCTATTACCCACGATCATGGACAACATTTTACCTTAATTGATAATTTACCGATCGCCCAATTTTATCGGATTAGTTATGATATGCAGGATCCTTATTATGTCTATGGGGGCTTGCAAGATAACGGCTCTTATGCAACTGCTAGTTTTGCTAGAGATGCTCGTGGTATTTTAAATGACCATAATTGGAAAATGCATTGGGGCGATGGACAAAATTCTGCCGCCAATCCCTATGACCATACGGATATGTATACTTCTATGGAGAATGGGAGTTATTTTAAATACAATCCTGATACTAGAAATCTTAAAAGAATTTCGCCTACTGCTCAAAACACGCTAAATCATTGGGCGCATTTTAATCGGAATGAAAAAGATCGAGCTTCTGCTACGAGATACAATTGGTCGGCTCCATTAATTATGTCTACCCATGATCCGACCCATATATATGTAGCCAGCAATCATGTATATAAATCTACCAATAGTGGACAAAATTGGACCATCATTAGTCCTGATTTATCTAGCAATGATCCTATTAAACGAAAGCAAGGTCAGAGTGGTGGGGTCACGCCAGACAACACAGGCGCAGAAACCAATAACAGCATTTTTTCCATTAGTGAATCTCCGATTAATAAAGACCTTTTATGGGTAGGCACAGACGATGGTAACGTACAATTAACCAAGGATGGTGGAAGAACTTGGCAAAATGTAACTGCTAATATTCCAACTGGACCGAAAGGTTTTTTTGTAAGTAAAGTCGTCGCTTCTCACTTCGAACCTGCTCGTGCTTACATCAGTTTTGATGGACATCGAAGCGATAATTTTGAAACTTGGATTTATAAAACAGAAGATTATGGACGGACTTGGCAAAAGATAACCAATGGTCTACACACAGGGCATGTCGTACGAGTAATGATAGAAGATCATCGCAATCCTAATCTCTTATTCATAGGAACAGAAGTCGGGATTTTTTATACCATTGATCGAGGTACTAATTGGCAATCACTAAAACAAAACATGCCCAATGTCTCTGTTTATGATTTAAAAATTCATCGTCGAGACAATGATTTAATCGCAGGAACGCATGGCAGAAGTTTATGGATCATGGATGATATTAGTCCCTTACAAACCTTAGCGAATACCGATATTCAATTGTTTGAACAAGCACCCGCTACCCTTTGGAAAAATATTAGTAGAGGTGGGCAACGGGGTCATTTTTGGTTTGCAGGAGAGAATCCAAGCACTATACGTAACACCAGTACGAAGCCTAGAGCCAAATTCGAAAACTTAGCGGCTATCAATTATTATACAGTCGATAGTACCGCCGATCTAAGTCTACAAATATCCAATATGTCTGGAAGCCAGCAAGTAATCGTAGAGCTAGAAAACACAGGCGGTATCCAACGCTACCTATGGGATCTAGAGTTTGAATCGCTACCCTATACTGAAGCAGAAGAAGCGGAAGCCCAAGCAATATGGGAGAATGCCTTAATGATGATTCGTTCTAATTCGTTGCGTCGTGCCCATCGCCGTTACTTAGCCGCTAAAACACCAAGAACCAAAAGACAAGCGATCGGTTTTCTAGCTGGCGGTTATTTAACGATGGATATTCCTGAAGATTTATTAATACCTAAAGTAGGTGCTGGTGTATACCGCTTGGAGTTGCACAGTGGGAAAGAGGTGTATAGGTCTAGCATTGAAGTTCGAGAAGACCCTATGGAGTAAGACGTATAAGGGGATACCTTTTCTATCCCCTTATTTTGCACATGAATTCATGCATAATGTTCAGTACCATTTTGATCCGATGTATAACATAACAAGTACTTTAGGTAAAGTAAATTGGATATTCGAAGGCCATACAGAATACATTGCCAGAGCATTCAAAGAGGATGGTTTACTTAAAAAGAAAATAGCTTTCTATCAGGACGAAGAAAATAAAGACCATGTTGGGGTTCCAGTATTTACGCTAGCAGACGGCACGATTCAAAACTTATCCTACTTTAAGTATGCTTTAGTGATTCAATATTTAATGGAAGAAAAGAATTTGAATTTCCATCAAATATGTGAACTTGAACCTGGATTAGAGTACTTGTATAAAGCGATGATTGATTGGAGTGGAAATAGAAATTAACATAAAACAATAGAAAAAAACAATCGTGAAAAATTTCAATCTCTTAATAAGCCTACTATTCCTAGTCCTATCCTGCTCCACCCAAAAAAAAGAAGCCACAACAACAACGTCCCCTCCCATCATAGCTCCCTTCAAAAACCTAGACACCATCGCCACCAATGATTGGTGGAACAGAGCACCTTCTGAAATTATCAATGTAAAGGTACCCAGAGCAGAAGTCATCGCTTTTGGCATGTACACCGTTGCGAATAATACCCTAAAACTCTCTGCGCAATTATTTCCACTCTATCCAGCCGAAACTAGAACAGTTCGATTAGCCATAAAAGAGAACGATACTTGGAAAGAAATTCAAGAACAAACCGTCAATGATATTGGTTGGTCCGCATTATTCAGAGTAGCCAATTGGGATCATTCTAAAGATGTTGCCTATCGCTTATTACATGGAGAAAAAGCTTTTTTTGAAGGTGTCATTAGAAAAGATCCTAGTGATAAAAAAGAAATTGTACTAGCTGCTTTTTCTTGCAATAGCAATAAAGACCGAGGAGACAGAAATAATTATATCCGAAATGTAACTCACCAAAATCCAGACCTCTTATTCTTTGCGGGCGATCAATCTTATGACCACAGAGAGCATACGGCTGCTTGGTTGAAATTTGGAATGCAGTTTCGGGAGCTATTTCGAGAACGACCTTGCATTACGATTCCTGATGACCATGATATAGGCCAAGGAAATATCTGGGGCGAGTATGGAAAAAAAGCTTCTTCTATGGCAGGCAATGACGGAGGCTATTTTTTCCATCCCGATTATATTAAAATGGTAGAACGATGTCAAACAGCCCATTTACCAGACCCTTTTGACCCAACACCTATTCAGCAAGGTATTGGGGTATATTATACCAATTTAATTGTGGGTGGCGTAGACTTTGCGATCCTTGAAGATCGAAAATTTAAATCGGGCCCTAATGGTAAAATTCCGCAGCAAGGCCCTCGCCCAGATCATATTCGCAATCCTAATTACGATCCAACATCTATTGATGTACCTGGACTAGAATTATTAGGCGATCGACAATTATCTTTCTTGGATACTTGGGGGAGTCAAAAAGAGGGTGTCGCTATGAAGGCCGTTTTATCGCAAACAGGATTTTGCGGCGGCGCACATTTACACGGCCAAAAAGAAAATCGCTTACATGCAGATATGGATTCTAATGGTTGGCCACAAACAGGCAGAAACAAAGCCTTACGTGCGATCAAAAAAGCCAATGCCGTGCATATCGGTGGCGATCAACATTTAGCGACTGTTATTCATCATGGTATCGACGAATTCGAGGATGGGCCTTGGGCATTTATTGTGCCTGCACTTGTGAATAATTACTACAGCCGTTGGTGGTGGCCTGAAGATGAGCAGGCAGGAAAAAATAGTAATAAAATACTTCCTTGGACGGGTCAATACTTGGATGGTTTTCATAATAAAATCACAATGCAAGCGTATGTGAATCCAGAAAATCCATCTAGGGGAAGTGGTTATGGATTAATTCGTTTTAAGAAAGCAGAACAACAAGTCGTTTTTGAATGTTGGCCTAGATCAGTAGATGTGAGCAAAGCTTCGTCAGAGCAGTTTAAGGGTTGGCCTATTACAATACCCTTAGATTAGTAATGCGAATGACAAGAAAAATAAGGTATAAAACAAGACACGAATTGAACGGATAAGACGTATCATCACGAATTTTAAACTGTTCCTGATAAGAAACGACAAAAAAATAAGTCAGTCGATTTTACAATGAGTTCTTTTTTTCATGGGTTGAAAACCTATGAAAAAAAGACTCAATTTCAAATCCAAAAGACGGAGTTATTTTTTTTCAATACCAAGAACGTTGTCCGTCATTTTTTTCAAGGAAGTATATGAAATTGACTTTTCGTTTACCCTGAAAAGGATAGTAGCTTCTAACGAAGTTCCCTCCTCCACATATTATTCCTTCCAAATAACAAGGATACTGAATAATTCTTCTATTTTTGCTACTCGCTTGAACTGTTAGGAACGAAAAGTACAAAACTGTATCATAAAATAATATTTTTTAATTACATGAAGTTATTAGCCAATAAAGTAGTTTTAATTACAGGAGGTTCTAGGGGTATTGGAGCCGCAATTGTTCAAAAATTTGCAGAAGAAGGGGCCAATATAGCATTCACTTATCGCTCCTCTGTGGAAAGTGCAGAGGCGGTAGCAGCCAAAGCAGCAGCAGCTGGCGGTACCATCAAAGCTTATCAATCAGATGCCAGTTCCTTTGACCAAGCAGCCGCATTAGTTAAACAAGTACTAGCTGATTTTGGTCGAGTGGATGTCTTAATCAATAATGCAGGGATTACCAAAGATAATTTGATGCTTCGAATGAGTGAAGAACATTGGGATCAAGTGATTGAGGTCAACTTAAAATCCGTTTTTAACCTAACAAAGCATATCTTGCGGCCTATGCTTAAGCAACGAGCAGGCTCAATTATTAATATGAGTTCTGTGGTAGGGGATTTCGGCAATGCAGGACAAGCAAATTATGCAGCTTCTAAAGCTGGTATTTTTGGCTTTACTAAATCTATTGCGAAAGAGGTTGGCTCTAGAAACATTCGCTGCAATGCCCTAGCTCCTGGTTTCATCGAAACGGATATGACACATGAATTAGACGAGAAAACAAAAGAGGCATTTTTATCAGGCATTCCTTTAAAAAGACTTGGTAAAGCAGAAGAGGTGGCTAATGCCTGTTTATTTTTAGCATCGGATTTATCTACGTATGTATCGGGGCAAACTATTAGTGTTTGCGGGGCTTTAAATTGCTAAGTTTATGAAATGGTAAGTGATAAATAGTCAATATCTAATTAGAATTTATCATTCACTATTTTACCATTATTTTTCACCTTATATTCTTTAACCGTGTTTCCAGACTTATCTTACATACTACACAGCTTAATAGGGACAGAAGTAGATAATGGTTTTTCCATCGTCAAAACCTTCGGTTTGCTATTGGCAATCGCAATTTTTTCAAGTGCTTATTTTTTAAATAAAGAATTAAAGCGTAAAGAAAAAAATGGCGAGTTCGCCCCTAATACGATCTCTCGATTAGTAGGTGAACCAGCCTCTATCATGGAGTTATTGTTCAATGCTTTATTCGGTTTTTTCCTAGGATTCAAGCTACTTTATGTTTTTCAGAATTTCCCAGCATTTAAAATGGATGCCCCAGGTATCTTGCTATCTAGTAAAGGAAGTCTGATAGGAGGTATTCTTGGTGCGATTGCTTTGGCTGGTTTAAAATATTGGGAAAAACAACGAGAAGTCTTGCCAAAACCTGAAGTCCAGCATATCAAGATGTATCCAAGTGATCGAATTGGAGATATCACCTTAATCGCTGCGTTTACAGGGATTTTGGGTGCTAAGTTTTTTGCTGTTTTTGAAGATATGAGTAATCTATCTAGCGGGAATTTTTTAGAGATATTATTATCTGGTAGCGGCTTGGCAATTTACGGAGGGTTGATTGGCGGTACGATTGGCGTTGTCTGGTATTTAAAGAAACACAATATAGCAATTTTTCCATTTGCAGATGCCATTGCGCCAGCCTTAATGGTCGGTTACGGTGTTGGGCGATTGGGCTGTCAACTATCTGGTGATGGGGATTGGGGAATTGTAAATGAAGCAGCACAGCCTTCTTGGTGGATTTTTCCTGATTGGTTATGGTCCTATACGTATCCTCAAAATGTATTGAATCAAGGGGTTGCCATAGAGGACTGTGTTGGGAATTTCTGTAGAGAATTATCGCAAGGGGTCTACCCTACGCCTGTCTATGAAATGGTAATGGCTTTTATTATTGTTGCTATTCTCTGGGCATTAAGAAAACGATTGCCTGTTCCAGGAATGTTGTTTGCGGTGTACCTTATGCTCAATGGTATAGAGCGCTATTGGATTGAAAAAATTCGAGTAAATTCTCGATATGATATATTTGGTTATCATCCTACACAAGCAGAGATTATCGCCGTGTTGTTCTTTGTAATAGGCGCTATTGGATATTTGTGGTTGCGAGGAAAGCGTAATAAGTAGGTAATAGGTAAAAAGTAAGAGGTAATAAGTATCGAGACGCACTTATTACCTATTACTTTTTACCTATTACCTATTACCTACCTTTTTTCCAGCCACCACGATTACTAGTTCTCCTCTTACCTTCTTTTCGCCGCCAAAATGAGCGATCAAATTTTCCAAAGTATCCGTCACTTTTTCCTCGTATAGCTTTGTTAATTCTCGACACACACAAGCTTGTCTATCATTGCCACAGTGTTCTGCTAACTGCTGTAAACATTTCACTAGGCGGTAAGGTGATTCGTATAAGACGAAAGTAGTTGGCAAATCCGACAAATAGATCAAGCGAGTCTGCCGCCCTTTTTTATGCGGCAAGAATCCCTCAAAATGAAATTTATCACAAGGCAAACCAGAAGCTACCAAAGCAGGCACAAAAGCCGTAGCCCCAGGCAAACAATCCACTCGAATATTATTTTGCTGACAAGCTCTTACCAATAAAAAACCAGGATCAGAAATACCGGGCGTACCTGCGTCTGATATCAGCGCAATCGTTTGGTCGGCTTGTAAGGCTTTTATTAATTCAGGTGTAGTTTGATGCTCGTTATGGGCGTGGTGAGAACGCAAGGGCGTTTCGATGCCATAATGATTGAGGAACTTCTTAGAGGTTCTAGTATCTTCTGCTAAGATTAAATCCACTTCCTTTAATAGGCGAATGGAACGGAAGGTAACGTCTTCTAAATTGCCGATGGGCGTGGGTATGAGGTAGAGCATCTACTGAAGGGTAGAATAGGAGTCAGGGTCAGGAGTCAGGGGTCAGATGGAGTTCGGCTATGACTAATATGCGTTGCTGATAATAAGCTTATCAAAAACGAAATATTTATCCTAATCGAACCCTAACTGACCCCTGACTCCTGCCCCCTGACTCCTATAAAAATTTAACAAAAATGATCAAATGCCATCTTCAAATTAGCAGCAATCATTTCTGCAGATCGACCTTCAATATGGTGTCTTTCAATGAAGTGTACCAACTGACCATCTTTGAATAAAGCAATAGATGGAGAAGAAGGAGGATAAGGTAATAAGTATTCTCTTGCCTTTTCTGTCGCTTCTTTATTAACGCCTGCAAAGACAGTTGCTGTTCTAGTGGGCTTCTTTTCGTTTTGCAAGGCGAATTTCGCTGCAGGACGAGCATTGGCCGCTGCGCAACCACATACAGAATTGACGACTAATAAAAGAGTGCCTTCTTTATTTTCTAATTCAGTCGTTACTGCTTCTGGCGTAGTTAAACCTTCAAAACCAAAGTCTGTTAGGTCTTTAGACATTGGTGCTACTAAATCTGGTGGATACATATTTTTTTAGTTATTATTTTTAATAATTTTTCTCTACCATACACAAAAGTGCTAGCAGAAAAAAGAGATAGCTTTCGCTGACACGCAACGAAATTCTATTATTTTTAAACGAGATACATCTCACAAGCAAAATTACTTATCTATAAAAAGAAATACACGCCTATAAGATGAATAGTTCAAAAAATAACACTTTTAAAGGGAAATGGTTTTATTTTTGGCTTTTTCTTCTAAGAAAGATAACAGACCGTAAGGGTCTATCGTTTATTGGGGTAAATTCTCAAGGAATAGAGTAGAAAAGGAATAAAGGGAGTAAATAGGGCTATCATTCTTTGTTTAAGTAGAATGCTTGAATTGTATAAGTGATCAAAATTTACGCATTTATTCCTTGAGAATTTACTATTAGAGTATCAGAAAAGAAAATTAACACATCAGAAAAGAACATGATTAATAAATTATCTTACGCGTTATTAAGTATATTATTCGCCCTTTTTCTAATTTCAGAAATAGCTTGTACCAGAGACCAATTGGCAGAAATGCCTCCTTTAGCCTTTTGTGATACGCTAATAGTTAACTATGACCTACAAGTAAAAGATATTATTAATACTAATTGCGCTTTTTCTGGCTGCCATGTCTCGGGTAGCACTGCTCCAGGCAATTACACCTCTTACGAAAAATTAGCTCCTTTTTTAACAGATCGGGAATTTAAAAAATTTGTAGTAGACCTAAGAAATGATCCAGACTTAGGAATGCCTCCTAATTGGGCAACGAACCCTGGTCCTAAAGATTTGACAGAAGAAGAATTTGATATTATTAGTTGTTGGATTGAGGCAGGATATCCTGAAAATTGACAAAAAGATAGTTTTTACTACTATTCAAAGTAACTGGATTAAGGTTCAAACAATCAACCATTCTGATAAAAATTAAATATTATGAATAAAAATCACATTTTCTATTTATTAATCTTATTACTATCAACCGCCTGTTCTACCAGCAAGCAATTAGCTTCTGGCGCAGAAGAGCCTATTATAGAGGCAAGTACTACAGAGTTCCGAGAGTTGGATACGATGATGGTGACTGCAACGAAACCTGCCGAATTGAAAGTAGCAGAAGACTACGCTTTACCTCGCTATCAAGCCAGTTATACACTAAAAAATAATTTAGTACATACCAAATTAGATTTGCGTTTTGATTGGGCGAAGCAGCAGGTGAACGGTAAGGCAGAATTATCCCTACGCCCTTATTTTTACCCAACGAAAGAAGTACAAATTGATGCAAAAGGTTTTGATATTCATAAAGTTGCATTAGCTACTGGCGCCGCACTAGAATATGACTATGATGGAACAGTAATTACTATCCAATTGAACCGAGAATACAAGCGAACAGAAACCTATAAAATATTAATTGATTATACGGCCAAACCAACGGAAGGAGAGATTGGTGGAAGCGCAGCAATCACCTCTGAGCAAGGTTTGTTTTTTATCAACCATGACGGAAGCGATAAAAAGAAGCCGATGCAAATATGGACGCAAGGAGAGACTGAATGGAACTCTCGTTGGATGCCAACTATCGACCATCCAAATGAGCGATCTACTCAAGAAACTTCCTTGACGGTACAAGATCGTTTTAAAACTTTATCCAATGGTACTTTAATTTCTTCCAATAAAAATTCGGATGGTACTAGAACAGATTATTGGAAAATGGATTTACCGCATGCTCCTTATCTATTTATGGTGGCCGTTGGGGAGTTTGCCGTAGTAAGTGACAAGTGGGAAGGGATTCCAGTAGATTATTATGTAGAAGAGGAATATAAACCTTACGCTAGACAAATTTATGAGCATACACCAGAAATGTTAACGTTCTTTTCTGACATACTAGGCGTAAAATATCCTTGGCCTAAGTATGCACAGATCATTGTTCGGGATTATGTGTCAGGCGCTATGGAAAACACTTCTAGTGTTATCTTTGGAGATTTTATTCAAAAAACAGATCGAGAATTAATTGATGATGACAATGATTATATTGTTGCTCATGAAATGTTCCATCATTGGTTTGGTGATTATGTCACTTGCGAAAGTTGGGCGAATTTAACGATGAATGAAGGCTTCGCAAATTATAGCGAATACCTTTGGTTTGAGCATAAAGACGGTAGAGATCGAGCAGATCATCATCGTATTAATGAACTGAATGGCTATCTTGGTTCGGTTACTGGTGGCGGTGCGCACCCATTAATTTGGTTTGACAATCCTGATAGCGAAGCGATGTTTGATGCCCATAGTTATAATAAAGGTGGTTTAGTTTTGCACATGTTGCGAAACTACGTGGGCGACGAAGCCTTCTTTGCTTCGCTGAATAAATATTTAGTGGATAATGCCTATACAGCTGTAGAAGCTCATGACTTGCGTTTAGCATTTGAGGCGATTACAGGACAAGATTTGAATTGGTTTTTCAACCAATGGTATTTTGCTGCTGGACATCCACAATTGTCTATCGACTATGATTATGATGCCGTCACTAAAACAGCAAGTGTGACGATCGAGCAGACACAAGATCCAGATAAAAACCCAGCAATCTTTCAACTACCAATCGACATCGATATTTATGAAGCAGAAAATAAAGTAAGGAGAGAACAAGTAATGATGAACGCAAGAAAACAAACATTTACTTTCTCTGCAAATCAAAAACCAGCACTTATTAATGTAGATGCGGATAAGGTATTATTAGCAGAAAGAACAGACAATAAAACAGAAGCAGAATATATTTTCCAATACCACAATGCGCCTAACTTAATGGATCGCTTTGAAGCTGTCCAAGCTTTGCAGGAAAGCAAAACGAAAGAAGCTAAGCAAGTCATCAAAGCCTCTTTAAAAGATAATTTCTGGTTTATTAGAAATCAAGCGATTGGCTTAGTCGAACCAGATGAGGATGCAATGAAGACGATGGCTAACTTAGCAGAAAACGATCCACACTCTAAAGTTAGAGAAGGTGCTTTAGGTTACTTAATTGGTAATGAATCTCCTGAATTACCTAGTTTAATTGATAAGATTTTAGACAAAGAAAAAGCGTACTCTGTGATTGGTACTGCTTTATATGCCTTGCAACAAGTAGACCCACAAGCTGCTTTGGCAAAGGCGGAAGCTTTTGAAAAAGATAGTGATAATAGTTCCATTATGGCAGCCGTTGGTGGCATTTATGCATTGAATGGCGATGCTAATAAACTAGCTTATTTTGAAAACAATTGGAATAGAATAGATGGCCCTCCTGTCATGGATTTCTTTGGCGGCTATGCTTATTTGTTACAATCTAGTGGCGCACCTCTGCAGCCTTCGATTTCAAAACTACATGGCTTAGGGATGGATGGCGCGCAATCTTTATGGCGAAGATTTGCAGCAACTAAAACATTAGCAGATTTAAAACAAGTGATCACTCAATCGGTTGGAGAGATAGAAGATGAAGCTACTCAAACTGCCCTAAGAGCCAATTTGAAGGAAATAGAAGATTATATTACTGAGATTAAGGAGAAAGAGACGGACGGACAATTGAAGGGGCTTTATGAAAACTTCGATTAAGAATTAAAAATGAAGAATTAAAAATTCGCTAGACGCTGTACTCAAGTAGTCAATGTCTAGTGAATTTTTAATGCTTAATTCCCTACTAAGTTTTTCAACATCCGCCTAGCCTCCCCACTACGAATCGCCTGATCCGCCTCCGCAATACAATCCGATATTGAAGCAGTTGGCTTAAAACATTGTATAGCATGTCCAGCATTCGCACAAACCACTTGATGCTGCGCTTGTGTACCACTCCCCTCCAAAATAGACACTAATATTTTTGCAGATTCTGGAATCGTTTCGCCACCATGCAAAGACGTTTCCTTCAACGTCGGCAAACCCAAATCTGCTGGTGTCACCTGCCCATCAAAACGATTAGAACGCACTTGAAAAGCGCCCGTCAATGAAATTTCATCATAGCCATCTTCTGCAAAAATCACTTTGTATTCAATTCCCATATCTTCAAAAACCGTTTTGAAAAGCGGTAATAAGCTATCGGAATAAACGCCCACTAATTGTCGACTAGGACGAGAGGGATTTAATAAAGGGCCTAGCATATTAAAAAAGGTTTTCACCTTCAATCCTCTTCTAATCGGTACAACATGTTTCATCGCAGGATGAAATAGAGGAGCATGCATGTGGCAAAAATTAGCACGATCCAAGTAGGCTCTCAATTGGTCTCGATCGTTGGTCATTTTATAACCCAAGTGCTCTAAAACATTAGAAGAACCACAAATAGACGAAACCCCTACATTTCCATGTTTGGCGACTTTATAACCGGCCCCAGCTACAACTAAAGAAGAAGTCGTCGATATATTAAAAGTATCCTTACCATCCCCTCCTGTGCCGACTATATCAATCGTATCCATATCACTCAGATCAATATACAATGCCAAATCAATCATTGCTTCTCGAAAACCTGACAGCTCCGCCCCTGTAATAGGACGCATTTGAAAACAAGTTAATAACGCTGTTGTTTGGAACTCGCTAACTTCTCCTTTTCCAATGGCTGTTAATACTTCTTTTGCGGTTTCTTTTGTTAAGGTCTTCTGCTGGAATAAAGCATTTAAAATGTCTTTGATATTGGTAGCTGTTGTCGTCATATTTAAATTAAGAATGAAAAATTAAGAATGTGGGGTTATGGGTTGCGAGTTGGCGGGTTGCGGGTTGGCGGGTTGCGGGTTGCATCCCTATTAGCAACTCGCCAACCCGCAACCCGTCAACTCGAAAACTCGCAACCCTAAAATCGAACACTATCTTCAAACTCTTCCAGATCAAATAGAAAATAGCCCTTTCGTCCTTCCGTAGAACTACTAACGCTCACTATATTTTTTTGATCACTAAAAGAGGAAGTTAGTATTTGATTTCTTATAGTTAGTTCATCAACACTTGTCACTCCTTCAATTTCTAAATAGCACCAAACTGCCTCTAAATCTTCAGAGACTTCTTTACCTAAAAAAGTATAGGCTAAACTATCGCCATTAATTTTTACAGCAAAGGTTTCTTGAAGATAGGCCGCTATATGTTCCTCTGCAGTTGGCGCTTCTTTATCCGTACAAATATATAAATTCTTAATATTATTCGCCGCCAAACCTGTCTCTAAGTCATCAATGAATACATGTAAACTAATTTGAATAGCTTGCTCTTCTTCATTAAAGGCTACTTCGCATTTACTCATGTGGAATTCATGGTCTGCTATATATGTTGTATTGAAGAGAGTGATTAATAAAATTAAAAAGTTCATGTTTTTTGTTTTTAGAAGTCAGACCGCTGCGCTGTCAGATCGTTCCTATGAAACTGTCAGAGATCAGACTTATAACGTTGACAACGCATATCCCACTAATTAAATTTCCTCCTTGGTCTTCAATTAGAAATTTGTCCTCTAAAACAAACTCAATCTCACACTTTGGACAGATTGCTGTTCCTTCTTTATTTAAATTCCAATCTGTCCAGTCTATTATCATTTTTGGTTCAAAAGTTTCTTTGCAATAAAAACATCCACAAAGTTTACTATTCAATATTTTCGTTTCATGGTAAATACTTTCTTTAGAAAAGCATCGCTGTATTTTTGGATCTTACTATATAAGTGCTATATCCACTCTAGCGTCAATGTTATAAATCTGACAGTTCCGAAGGAACGATCTGACATCTGACTTCTTCTAAAAAGGCCAAGTATCCATCATCAAAATCAACGCAACCCCTGCGGCTGCCCCAGATACAAACAAAGTCCAATCCCGTTGTTTGGTTTTAAAAAGACTCAATGCTATAAAAGAGCCAGCCAAAATAATACCCACAATCAATAATTGACCCAATTCTACGCCAATATTAAACGCTAGTAATTGCGGAATTAGTTCCTCCTCCTGACCGGGCATGAGCATAGAACGCAAAAAATTAGAAAAACCCATTCCATGGAT